>PVKC010031093.1:0-14615 GCA_004027635.1 Crocidura indochinensis
CTCCTTCTCCTCCTTCTCCTCCTCCTCCTCCTCCTCCTCCTCCTCCTCCTCCTCCTCCTCCTCCTTCTTCTTCTTCTTCTTCTTCTTCTTCTTCTTCCTTCTTTCTTCTTTCTTTTTTCTTCCTCCTTCTTCTTCCACCAAAGGCATAGTAAGTATTGGGGGAAGTTAGAAAATGAATTCCCTTGGCCTAAGAGATTTTGGGTTTCTCCGCCCTTGAAGCATACTGTCATGAGAACCACTACAGGCTCTGTACACACTTTTTCGCACCCCAAGGTCTTTTTATGGTGTCAGGCAACTTTTCGTTCAGTTGTGGATGATATAATCAGACCTATCTAACTAGAGATCTTGGTATTTACACAGGTCATAGGACAAAGCCTAGGAATAGTCTTTCTTTATAGTTCTAGTTCTGTTCTATCACTGTTATTGTAATCAGTCTTTTATAATTGGTGGTCTCGGTTTTTACACAGATCCTAGGACAAATCCTGGAATAGATTTTTTTTTTGTTTTTGGGCCACACCCAGTGACGCTCAGGGGTTACTCCTGGCTATTCGCTCAGAAGTCGCTCCTGGCAGGCACGGGGGACCATATGGGGAACCCAGGGATCGAACCGCGGTCCGTCCTAGGTTAGCGCAGGCACCTTACCTCCAGCGCCACCACCCGGCCCCTGTAATAGAATTTTTACGTTATGATTCCACAAGTTCTATTTCATTGCAGTTGTCAGACCTCTGGGATTGGAGATCTTGGTTTTTGTACAGAACCTAGGCCAAAGCCTGGGCTAGGGACTTTTTTAATGATCCCAGGGTAAGTACTGCCCAGTCTTGGCTGTCAATGTCAGTCTTCAGTAGTTGGCAATCCTAGTTTTTGCATAGATCAAAGGGCGATGTGTCTTCTGATTTCATCTTACCATTAAGACATTCTGCTCTTAGATCAAGTTATTGCCATTTCCTCTTTGTCAGGATGTCATATCAGAAATGGCACAAGTTGGTGCTAGAGAGGTATTAGAAATTTCCCAGGGGGAGTTTGGTTCCTGGTGCTGTTTCGGGGAACAGTTTCAGTTCTATGGCTGAGGTCTAGGTTTCAGGATTGGAGGTCACTGCTAGGTCATATGGAGTCTAAGTTGGGTCCACATGACATATGTTCAGGGTGGGAGGCGCCCTTGTATTATGAAATGTATGGGTTCTTATTCTTAATAGATAAGAGCTTGTTTCTATACATAGAATTCCCCCTCCCTTTTTTTAGTATGCCTTTGCAAAAAGTAACGGTGCCATAATATATTGCTGGTGCATTTGGGGTAAGAATGTCAGGCTATAGAATCTTTGTGCCCTGGTTTTGACCTGAGCTTTCATCCCAAGCAAGACTTTTTCTTGTATGTTTTCGTACCAAGGTACTTTGTACTTGTAATTCATACTTGTCCATTACCTTGGACTGATGAGAGAGTTGAGCTAAGAAGGACTGAGTTACCAGCACCTGGCAGTCCAAATTCTACCTTCTGGATTCTAAAACCTCTTATTTTCACCTGTAAGTCATAGAAAGGGGGTGACGTGTACAAAGGAATTACTTTGGGGCTTTGTGGCATAAACATGCAACCCAAGTGAGACTGTGCACATGGTCCATAAAGCACGCATGTGAGAGTGTTTGCTCATTTGTTTTTGATGTGTGGAAGTGCTTGTAAATGGTACAATATAATCAAGTGAGATTGGGTTAGCTTCTAAAAACAAATCTCAAGGGAAACATACATAACTTTCACTCATTTTATAAGCACTTATCTCATGCCTCATTTGTGTCAAGAATAGCAAACAAAGGTACATGCTGATGGAGATGCAGCCAGGCTTAGTTCAGTGGTGAAAGGCATCTGTGTACGTGGATGATTAGGAATCAAAGGGCTGGCAGCTATCACTAGTGGGGTGCAGGTGAAAGTGCTGTGGCACATGGTGGGGTACATTGAAAAGTACAATAAGGATTGCCTGCTATGCTGGGGGCTTTGAAGAAATGAGAGTAGAGACTTAGTAATTAAATAAAGATATATATCTTTATATATATCTATATATATAAAGAACCTAAGGAAACAGCATGTGCAGATACAGGTAAAGAGAATGTGGTGTGACTAAATGAAAGAGATTCATGAGTGATGGGTGGTGATAAGCAGGTAGAAGTTAGGGTCAGTCTGTTAAACTCCTGATAATTTGGACCCATTTCTCATGACCTCTGGGCCCTCACTCTACGAATTACAAGGCGATCTAGGGTGAGCAAAAACACAGAGGGCAGACATGAGGCAGCTTGTTGGGATATCAACTGTATTCAAAGGAGTTAAGAGAAACATCAGAGTTTTTAAATGAAAAGCAAAGACATATGGAATAAGATAAAGACCCATTTTGAAATTGAAATTGAAGAGATTTTCTGAGAAATGTTGAAGAAACTCGAAGGGGGAAGCACTGAGCTAATTCTTTGGTTGTTTCCTTGTTTTAGTATTATAAATAATGTTTCATTGACCAATAGGGAATATATAATATTTTGTGCTAATTGGGATAGATATAATATTTTGTGCTAATGGTTTCTTTTTGGAGATACCCAAAAGTTAGATTGCTAAATAACTTCTGATAGTACTCTGGGAGCCATGGGATACCAAGATTTGAACCCAGGACTCTTTTGTGCAAATCATGTGCTCAGCCCATTAAACTCTCTTTAGTCCCATTCAGTTTTTATATTTGTCTCTTTGTAGTATAGTTTGTGGCGAATTAACTTGATTCCTCTCCTTTATTTCTACTTCCTCAGATTTGCTCTAGTTATATCAGGTCTTTTATAATATCATTTAAACCATAGTATTTTTAGCATTTTTTAGAGCTTAGTATTTCTGCAAAAACTGAAAACCAGAAAAAGACCAGGCATTCTCCATTCAATTTAAGAGTGAAGGTCTTAACCAGACCAACAAGACAATAAGAAATGAAAGGAATCTAAATGGAAAAGGTTAGAGAAAGCAAACATTTACAGTTGTATTCTAAAGAATCAAATACCTAGGAATAAACTGGGCAAAGGACTTATACGATGTAAATTATAAGCCATAATTAAAATACTTGGAATAAGACACTGAGAGAAGAAAAGGCATTCCATTTAATGGGGGTCAACATAATTAAAAATTCTATTCTACCAAAAGGAGGTTCACATTTTATGAAATCCCAGTAATAATTTCAATGATATTTCAAAGGAAGTGAATTGATTTTGACTCGCTGTGTGACCTTGGGCAAAATACTTAGTCTCTCTGAATTTTATTTTTCTCATCTCCCAAAAGAGACCTATGCCTGTCTTCCTTATCTCTAAAACTCTTCCTTTGAATTGTTAGGACCACATCTATGAAAGCTTGTCCTTGTAAAGGGATTGAACATCCCTGTGAGTTTCAAGGGAACAAAAGGCCAAATCTCTCTCTGCTGGGTGACCTCTCTTAGGAAAGTCAATTGCTATCCCCTCTCTCTTCTTCGGCTGGTGGAACTGTGGATCAATTGCAACCAAGCTAAACCAAAAAAAAAGATAGTCATACATGATCAGCAAAATGGCCCAAATGATGTCATCCATCAAGATGGACATTGCAATTTGCCAACTATTTTCTCATAAATCAAACTGTGGTCCCTCAGGAAGAGGGGCAGAACAGGAGGAGCCAACATGGCAGTTCTTATCGGCAGACCAGATGCAGTGAAGCCGGGGAAGCGCTCCCTTAAGGTTACAGTAATTATTTTTACTCGATGGGAAATAAAGAGGGGCCCCGATGGGAGGGAGAACTGGAGAGTGTCTGCCTCACTTCATTACTACTCCCCAGGCAAGGGACACAACATATGCTTTTCATTGGGAAGCCAATAATTTTGAATCGTGGGACAGGTGGAAACTTAAATGACATTTGCAAACCTTGATTTATTTCTCTGCTTAACTCTTGAACATGCTTTAGACTCAGTTCTATAAGTTTCCATAGATTAGTGGTCAATGTCAAGAATTTCCAATGACATATTCAGGCATTTCCTCTCCCTATCAGTTAATCAAATATTTTCAGTACTAATCTCTTCTTATTGAAATAGTTTCCCTTCTTTTGGTTATGGGGGTGGAAATTAACGATATAATGTTATATGAAGTATGTGCTTTATTGAAAACAAAATAACAAAAATAGAGAAAGAATACTCCTCCCCCCCACACCCCAAATGCTATTTTACTTGCTGGAAATCTCATTAAAAGTTATTTATGAGCTGTTAGTGATCCCATAAGGATTACACCTAATTCAGTCTGTAAAGCTTTTGAGTTTCTTTTACATGAAGGCTCTCCTTCCCCATTATTCTACTTTCATTTGCACCCAAATAAATACTGGAGATCAACTTCTTGGCAGAAGCTGGCTCCTGGTCCCTAAATTCACCAAAAGTTGTTCTGAGACAAAGTTTGTCTCTTCCTGTTTCTGTTGGATCCACTCTGCTACAAGGGCAGATTCACGCCAGTGGATAAGTGATGGTGTGCTACAATGTACATGAGAGAGAAGGAGGAAACCTTGCTATTATCATTTACAACCTTTGTGCAAGTGATTGCAACTGTGTAGTTGATCCTAATTAGCTATTCCATTTTCTTTTATTCCCTCCAAAGGTAAAAAACAAACTCTGATCAGAAAGAGTCATTTTCCAGTCCTTTCATAGAGCCTGTGTGACTATTATTTTGCTGTTTCTCAGGACTTGTTCTGAGTATATGAATAATTGAAGCACCAATTTAGGTATCTTTTGTCCTTCTAGATGTTATAACAAAATACCCCAGATAAAGATGCATTTAACTTCCAAAGAAATTTTCCTGTAGTTCTAAGACACTAGGAATAATGCAGTCATTTGAGTAACTGAATATTCAAAATGGAATTTTGACATAAAATTGCCTTAAAATTTTAGTAGCAATAAAGAAATTGCTACTATTAACACGATATTATGTGTTAGCAGTTATTTTTATTAACAAGTGTTCCTTCTCTTTCTCTCTCTTTTTTTTTTATCAAAAGTCTGACATGTGACCTGTTTCTTTTTTCTCCAGGTATCTGCATACTTCTCATATAACAGCTCATTTTTCCAGTTGAGAAAACTGGAACTGTATTTATACTGAACCAGATTGAATGGGAGCCTAGATTACTCTCTGGCCACCTCAAAAATAGTTCTCATCAATCACTCTACTTATAAAATATCTCTTGGATCTCAAGGTATTTCAACAGCATGAGGCTGAAACCTTAATCTATCTATACCTCTCCATTTGGACAAGAGTTGGACCTACCAAAATTAGCCCAATGATAAGACATATCAAACAATTATGCATATTTTAAAAGAAAATCCATTTCTCTGGTGCCTTAATCATGTAGGCAATTTAAACAGATTTATAGAACTCTACCTAAGATACCTGTTAAAAATTCTGAGTTATTTGAAAATTTTGATTAACAAAGTGAATGCTGGTGAAGAAATTGTTGTTAGAACATTGTATGCCTAATATACAACATGAAAAATTTTTAACTGATGGTGATTCATTAAAACATTATAAGTAAAAAGAAGCCATTATAAGTGGGACCAGAGAGATAGCACAACGGCGTTTGCCTTGCAAGCAGCCAATGCAGAACCTAAGGTGGTTGGTTCGAATCCCGGTGTCCCATATGATCCCCCGTGTCTGCCAGGAGTGATTTCTGAGCAGATAACCAGGAATAACCCCTGAGCACTGCCAGGAGTGGCCCAAAAACAAAACAAAAAAAACCATCACCACCACCAACAACAAAAAACAAACAAAATAAAAAAGCATTATAAGTACAGTGGGTAAGGCATTTGCCTTGCACGTAGTTGGCTGAAGTTTAATCCATGGTACAATGTAAGTTTCCTTAAACCTACCTAAGCTCAGACCTAGGAGTAACACATGAGCACCATCAGATGTGCCCCAAACTCCAAATATATATATGTATGTATGTATGTATGTATGTATGTATGTATACATATATTTTTTAAAAAACTATCTTGAGTGTATTGAATAAGGAATGTCTCAAGTTAGAACAGAGAAAAGCACAAAGGTGTCTCTATACTTAGTAGTTGTCTTTATATTTAGTCCATACATATACCTAACAAGTCATGTCTTTTTGTGTGCTTTATACTTAGGCACCCATGCAAATTTTGTGATAGTCCAACTTGAGACCAAGAGTCTGAGATTGGTAAGAAAGACTGGAATGTTTCTATAATGTGAGTCTCCCAGAATTCTCTGTGTGCTGCCTTTTCTGCATTGGGGCAAAATGAGATTCTGATTTAGCACCAACTCCAGACATAGTCTTAGACCTCTGACCTAATGGGTTATGCTATAAAATTAAAAAGATGATGTTGTGATCCCAATATCAGTGCTTCTGGATGTCACCATATTTAGCAACAAGATCTTTAAGAGATGATCAAGTTAAAAAGTCATTAAGTTGGGTCTGAATCCAATATAATTGTGTTCTTATACAAAGCACATTGAGGTATATAACACAGGCATAGAGAAAAACATGTGAAGTTAAAGGCAGAGATTTATTTATTTATTCATCTATTTTTGGTTTTTGGTTATTGGGTCATACCCAGCAGCTCTCAGGCGTTACTCCTGCCTCTATGCTCAGAAATCGTTCCTGGCAGGCTCAGGAGACCATATGGGATGCTGGGATTCAAACCACCATACTTCTGCATGCAAGGCAAATGCCCTACCTTCATGCTATCTCTCTGGCCACCTTGGTTTGTTTGTTTGTTTTGGAAAGGCAGAGATTTAGAGATCAGAGAACTCCAAAGCTTGCTCCATTGAACAAGTTTGACTTAGATTCTCCAAAGTCTAAAAACCAACCATACTGACACCTTTATCTTGTACCTCCTCACTTCCAGGTTCTTAAGGCTTTATAAGGCTTTCACTGCTTGTAGTTTTTGCACATGGTAGCCCGAAGGCAGACCTAACACAACTAAGCATGCTTTCATTCTCCAAACAGGTGAAATGTACTGAAACAAGAGCTCTGAGGACTTCAAACAGCCCAGAAAGTAGAATTCAGTGTTCTCAAGTATCTACTAAATGTGGATTGGAAGCACTGGTAAGTAACTGGTCCTCCCCAGGCTATGAGAAAAGGCTGCTAGGAAAAGGCAGCAGCTTTTGATGTGAACTTTGAGGGGGGACCAACCTTTTGATCTAACTGATAAGAGGTAAGAATATGAAAACAAAGACAATCCAAATTGAGGAACTGCCTCAGTTGCTAGTCAGGGAGTCTAAGAAAGCAAAAGGAACAGTGGGTGTCTGCACGTGTGTGTCTCCGTGTGTGGTATGGTTGGGGAGCTGGACTAGTAATAAAAATCATAATGAACATTTCTAGAGAATATTTATACTCTGAATGAGACTCAGTAGTAAATATTCTTCAATTCTGAGGTTGACTTAATGGTCTCAGAGGCTCCTTATCATAATTTCTGTTTTATAGATTTTTTAAAAAGAAAGCTAAGCTCCAAGAGCTAAGTCAGATCTCACAGTTGGATCACATATGTTTATCTCTGCACAACACCATTCTCTAGTTTATACTTGCAGGTCATTCCTGGAGAGAGGCTCCCAGATAAAGATGGAGAATTGAAGACCAGCACAGAGCAAACCCAGATCTTTGCTTAACCAGAGGATGCAGAAGTTGGAGGTTACATCATTGTGTATTTGTCCAAGCCTCTTTCCAGTGCAAGGCCTCCCTCTCTGGGTTTCTGATAGGTCAGGGAAAGCTATACGCAGTGAGTGAGCTGTCCTTGCAGATTGAAATCTAGAATTGTTTCTCTCTCTCTCTCTCTCTCTCTCTCTCCATACAGAGGAGAGCATAGAAGGAAAAGAATCATAAAAAGTTTCAGCATATGAGTAGCATTTGCAATGAAATCTATGTGTTCTGAGCCAAGTTACTGTACACGCTCTGGGGAGAATTACAAATAAATGACGAAACATTTTGAAACATGACTTAGGCCCAATTAATCATGGAAGTTAAAGAACAAAGAATGCATTTCTTCAAAGTTTTGAGCCTTTTCCCTGTTAAGCCAAGAGACTGGGGCCAGGAGAGAGGCATGCTTAGTGCTCTGTAATAGATATGCTATGCACTTCATTTAGAAAAAAAAAGGAGGGGCCCGGGAGATAGCATGGAGGTAAGGCATTTGCCTTTCATGCAAAAGGTCATTGGTTCCAATACCGGTGCCCCATATGGTCCCCCGTGCCTGCCAGGAGCAATTTCTGAGCATGGAGCCAGGAGTAACCCCTGAGCACTGCTGGGTGTGACCCCAAAAAAAAAAAAAAAAAAAAGAAAAAAAAAGGATCTTCATCTTCCTTGCCCTCCTTCAACCTCTGAATCCATACAGATTGAATACTGTATGTGAAGCATTTTCATATTAAAGAATCATCATTTTCCAGATTATAAAATATCTCTCAGCCTTTTGTTTCTTGATTCCCTCAATCCAAATAACACTGGTTTGAGAGTAGAAACTCATCAGCCACTTCTCAAAGATCTATGATATTACTTTCTGAAAATTTGTCTAATTTTAATTTGCTGATACCACCCAGAGATGTCTAGGTAAGTTCTGCTTTCAAGTCAAGGCAAAACTCTTAAGGCCTAGTTGTGGTGGCACAACTATGTTGATCTGCATGCTTTTAATCTCTGCATCTTGGCTCTCCCTACACTTAAAATGAAGATATGTATACATGTATACAGCACATTACTACATTTTGACTCTTATGTAGAAGTATGTGATAAAAGCATTTACTCTCACACCTAGACGTTAGCTGCCTAATAACAAGGAATATATGGAAATGTTTCAGATGCTGCTGCTGCCATCTTTCTTGACCAGTCAAGGTTCTTCTTTAAAGCTTGTGTCCCTGTCATAGATATGATTTTACTTGTTTGTTTGGTTTCTGGGACATACCTAGTTGTGCTCAGGGGTCACTCCTGGGACTTTGGGAGATTATATGGGGTGCTGGGGTTGAACTCAAGTCAGTTACATGCAGAAAAAAATGCCTTACTTGCTGTACTATCTCTTTGGTCTCCCAAGTAACAGATATGGAAGCCACATGATTTTTCCTTGTCACCAGCATTCATTGATCTTGAAAGATTCTATTGTTCCATGCTTTTCCCTGGTTTTTCCCCGTAGTCCCTCCATCAGTTAGTATAGAAACTCTTTAATGAAAATTAGTTTTATATTCCAAATAGGATAATTTACATTATGACTTTGGACAAATGGGCTGTTTGAATGCAGGCTTAACCCTCATCTTTGTTGAAGGATGCAAAAAAAAACCCCAATATTAATGTCATCAATAAAACTGATGCTTCAACTTCCCTACCCTCAAAATTAGGCTAAGGTAGAGAACACTTAAGAATTTCACTGAGTTAGGCTGGAGAAGCAGTAGAGTGGAAGGCACTTGTATACCCAGCTTAGTTTAGATCTCTGGCACCACAAATAGCTCCCTGAGTATATCAGTAGTTATTCCTGAGTACAGATCCAGGAATAATTCCTAAACACAGCTTGGTATAGCATAAAAACAAGACCTCAGATCTACTCGGCGCATCTTTTTGCTGTCCTGTCTCTCTTGTCCCCAAACCATTTAGTTCTTGAACACAATCCCATACCTCCTGTGTATCTTCAGCCCATCAGCCTGGCTATCTTGCTTCTTTTCCATGAACTGTTTGGTTTAGAAACCAACTGGATGGTATCTTGAGAATCTAAGTGTAACCTCTGCACCTAGCCTCATAGAGATTCAGCCATGGCCAGATGACCTGCAGCTGACCATTTAGAGATACTACCAAGGACTTGAATCTTGGAAGGAGGAAAACAAAAGCTTTAAGAGAAGTCTTGAATAGAGTGGTAGCCCCAGTGGCAGAGGTGATAGAGCCAGAAAATCATCATAACAGTCAAAACTAAGGCATGACCTCAACTGTTTTCTTTTATTCATTGCCCACCAGTCTCTCTTAGTTCTGATCATTTTTCATTTTAGTCTTCCTATAAACTCTGTAAACCATCGAACATCTTCCTTATTGATTCCTTTCCTGCTTAATTAATCACTAGCTTTGCTAGTAGAGAAAAACCTGAACTGAAACAAAATTCAGACATGCTCAGCACCTCCTGGGTGAAATACAGATGAGAGAATTGTGGTGTCTAGAGATGGTTCACTGATTTGAAGCTTAGTCTTCTGCCAGTTTTTCCCACTAAGCTCTTTCAGCAGAGAAAATTAGATGACACATCTAAAATCTACCCTCCTCCATGTTTGCAGTTGTAACCTGGACACTACTTTTTCCTCCCATTTTCCAAGCCCATTTAACTCCCCACATCAGCAGATGAATCAATGTAAAGCACATGTAAAGTGTGACTTGCTTCCAGTGCTCAGCAGCATTACTAGTCTGGGCTTATGAAGCCAAAAACCGAGGTGGGGATAGAGGGACAACAGCAGTGGAACAACTTGGCTTTGCATTCTCCCTAGCAACTCTGCATTGTTTGTGTGTAGCTAATTATCCTTGCTTCATGCCTCCTTGGTTACTGTCTTCAGAAATGAAATGCACATGGCTGGGGCCGTGTGGAGGGAGACCTTGGCCCTCTGGAGTTCCAGTTCATTAGTTATCCCTACACCCATCATAGATGGTGCTGTCCTAACTCCCTGGCATGTCAGGATAGGAAGGCAGATGTTGCCACCTACCTGCTGAAGGGTCAGCTCATTGGTATTTCTCTGCAAGGAGGGGATAAACTTCCCAAACAGGCAATTACTTCTAGCGTGAATGCTAGTCTGCTCCCCACACCATCTAACCCTCTTCCTTACACAGAGGCAAGGCTAGTGACTCTCTGGGCTCCCAGTCAACACAAGATTGCCTGAAAACAGACCTAAAACCACTTTGTTTGGTGTGGGTGAGTGGAGAGTGTAGTGTAGGGGTTACACTTGGCTGTGCTCAAGGTTTATTTCTGACTTTATGCTCAGGGACTACTCCCGGTGGTACTCAGGGGACCAGTTGCAGTTCTGGGGATTGAACCTCAGATCCACTCTGTGCATCTTTCCGCTGTCCTATCTCTCTGGTCCCCAAACCATTTAGTTATTGAACACAATCCCTTACCTCCTGTGTGTCTACAGCCCATTGGCCTGGCTATCTTGCTTCTTTTCCATGGACTATTTGGTTTAGAAACCCACTGGATGGTATCTTGGGCAATAAAAACAGCTTGAACTTCACTACCCTCTTCAATACAGGGGCCCCCTTCAGCATGTGTACCTATAAAGTATGAAGCAGTGAATTCAATGCGACTTGATGGGACACGTTGTACCTTAATGAAAACAAAAGCTCAGAAACGCTATTTGTGAACGTGTTACCCAATAAAGTGTTAGCCAAGGAGTTCATAAAGCTGCCAGGAGGATTTAACCCTTGCTGCTGCCAGAGGGAAGTGCAGTTTAGCTCAGCATTCCATGAGGTCTGCTGACCTTATCACGAGTGTTGCTGTTTTTATTTATAACACATGGAAGAAAGATGCTTGGGTTTGGCACTACAGTGTCTTCTGGTTGAAAAATAAAGAAAGAAAAAAAGCATATATTAGAAGTAGCCCACTTTGTTTAATTAAACAAAACTTGGTCTTCAGAGGGGTGGGGGTAAAAACAGACATGAAGAAAGGCAGACAGGATGACAGCAGTACCCTGTGAGCCCCTTTAGAGGGATGGTGAAAGGAAAGAGCCCTTCTTGGCAGCGCTGACAGACACGCGCCATTGAGCAGTTCATGCCCTCTCTGTTGTCCCTGTCACGAGATTTGTAGATCGTTCCCAGCCAGCTACAGGCCACAGGTCATGACCTGCTGATTTACCAAAGTATGATCGACTCGCACAAATTATAGGCGCAAGAGTGTCCTGACAACTTCAATATGATGCGCAAGAGGCGCAATTATTTGTGACATGTGAAACCAGTGTGAGACCATAATTCTGTCGCTGCGTGACAAGGCATTATTAGCCGGGGCAGGCAGCAGCTTGAACCAGGAGCAGCTGCAGGAGAGGCGGGGGAAAAAGGGAGAGAAAAAGGAGACAGAGGAAGAGGGAACCTTTGGGAAGACCCAGAGAGACTTGCTATCCCAGAGCAGGAAAGGCTCCTTTATGGAATATGGGGGAGCAGCCAGGCTCCCGCTCTTGGTGAAAGCATCAAATCCTAGCCACCAGACTACCAGAGAGTGCAGGTTCCAGCTCTTGGGGCAGGAAGAATGAAGAAGAATTTGGAGGGAAGAAGAATTTGGAGGAAGGGGTCCCCAAGAGTGTGCACCATCAAGGTGGTCATGGTGGTTTTAATTTTAAATCAACTGTGATAGCTTGCAAGAGACAAGCTATTATTTCTAGAATGACCTCAGTGAGGAAGTGGGCAGATGACCAGACCCCAACAGGCTTACTTCTGCAGAGGCCTCTCTAGAATTTGAAATTTGGCCCCTGGGTGGAAGAGGAGCTGCTCTTGGGTCCCTGGGTCCCCCATCTCTAGAGAGCTTATATATCAGGGGACCTCGAAGGGGTGCAGTACGAGAGCAGGTGAGAAGGTGTGTTCTTGGTGGTGGTGATGAAAGTGTCAATTCAGGTGTATATAATTCAGGGGGACAAGGTAAAGGTTATCCTCACCTGGGCCCTGGAAGTTGGCACTTCCTGAGTATTTGACACAGTCCTCAAGGCTGCCCAACAAGATTCAGGTCTTCATGGTTGGGGTAGTTGGATGCACCCTACAGGTGGGATGGCATTTATGTGACAGGTGACTTAGCAAGAAGCTGTCCATATTCTGCAAGCCTGCTGCAAGAAGTTTCCAGGTTTGGGACATGTATCTTGCCTCAGTGACTTTAATAATAGTGTCAAAGGGTGTGCCAACCCAAAACATGTCATTGCACAGTGAGCTAGTAGTAGTCCAATACCTAGTTATTGTCCACTGCTGTCCAAAGCACAGAGGGTCGGAAGGAAAAATGCCTCTCTTTGCCCATGAAAGTCTTGGAATGTGGACACAAAGGAAAAGGGAACAAATGACTAAACTACACATTGGGCTTGGAGTAAGTTAGAGGAGGTGAAGGTGGAGACCAGGTCATACTCACTTCCTCAGACCATGCAGATATCTTTGCAAATCTTCCAAAAGTGAGAACCATTCCACCACACCATCTGAAGGGGTGCACGGGCTCAAGGGCATTATCACACATATAAACCACATAAATACATGTCCTTCTTCTTTCGGTGTCAACTTGACAAGTAGGAACTTTGTGTTTGTTCTCCCTAGACTCTTCATGGTTCTGAACAGTATAGGGTAGAAGGTCCTTGCTCCACAAACATCTGAATGTGTGTATATCCAGCATTTTTCTAGTTGTCCTTCTAAATACTTGAGCATGTTTAGTTCTCCCAACCACCAAGTGAAGGTCAAGTGGCTGTCTAATGATTTATTGCAATTAGTTGTATAATAATTGGTCACCACAATAAACTATAGCAAATCTATTGCTGCATAATAAATTATTCCTAAATGCTTAACATGACAACATAAGTTCCTCACCATTCTAAACTTTAGGTGGGGTTCCCGATGGGCCCGTTCTTTTTTTTTTTATTTTTATTTTCATTTTTTTCAATTTTTAATTGTAATCTTTAATTTAAAGATTTTTTAAATATCTTTATTTAAACATCTTGATAACAAATATGATTGTGATTAGGTTTCAGTTATGGTCCCATTCTTATGCTGGTCTTGTTTTCATAAGGCTATATTTCCCTGGGAGCTTGGTGGAACTGAGACATTCAAGATGACCACTCATACAATAGAGCCCCTAAATATTTATGGTTTAGCCTGGATTTGCTTATTAGACTTCAGAATCTGAGAGAGAAACAGTAGAAGCTAGAGGTCTGGATACTACTTCTATTTCATTTAGTTTGCCATTTATAATTGAGGCCCAAGTCTAAGAGGTCCTAGGCCTCAGTTATGTCCATTTGACACAGTCTAAAACATGTCCAGTGTTCTTCGCTTTCTGATTAACTTCCTCTAATTTCCTCCTGGATCTTCTGGGGATAGAGCTGCTCTCTTCTGGTCTCACCCCTCTCCTCATCCTTCTACTTTTTTTTTTGGCAGAATGACCAGGATTTTGAGGGGGAGGGCTGATATAGACAAATTATCAGAGATCTGAAATTTCACTCAACTTCTAGAACCATGAACTATATATCCTTTATTTTAAACTTCATTTATTCATTTATTGATTGATTGGTTTTGGGGCCACACCTGGCAGTTCTCAGGGGACACTCCTAGTTCTGTGCTCAGAAAGCGCCCCTTTGCAGGCTCGGGGGATCACATGGGATGCCAGGAATTGAACTGGGTCCCTCTGGGTCAGCCGCATACAAGGCAAATGCCCCACCGCTGTGCTATCTCTCTGGCCCTGAACTATATATCCTTGAGCAAACTTCTGAACTGATCTCACCCTTATCTGTGAAAGGTGAGAGCAATGGTTTCTACCATAAGGGACTAACTGCGGGGACTTTAATGAATGGTCCACCCAGAGCACTCAAAATGCCTAGCACGTTAGCAATCATTTAAGGATAACAGTTTGAAAAGTGCTATGTCTCCAGCTGGAGCCCAGATGATCCTTCACAGACTTGTCTCATAATTGCACTTAAAG
>PVKC010031094.1:0-14616 GCA_004027635.1 Crocidura indochinensis
GGTTACTCCTGGCTATGCGCTCAGAAGTCGCTCCTGGCAGGCACGGGAGACCATATGGGAACCGGGGAATCGAACCGTGGTTCGCCCTAGGCTAGCGCAGGCAAGGTAGCAGGCACCTTACCTCCTGCGCCACCTCCCGGCTCCCTAAAAAAATTATTCTTGGGGCCAGAGCGATAGCACAGCAGTAGGGCTTTTGCCTTGCACGCAGCTGATCCAGGATGGAAGGTGGTTCGAATCCCAGCATCTCATATGGTCCCCTAAGCCAGGAGTGATTTTTGAGCTCAGAGCCAGGAGTAACCCCTGAGCACTGCTAGGTGTGGCCCAGTGCCTCCTCCCCAAATTCTTGTGCATAGCCAGGAGTAACCCCTGAGCATCACTGGGTGTGGCCCATAACTAAACAAAACAAAATAAAAATATTCATTCTTCTCATTTCTTTTTGTTTTTTTCTTTCTTTCTTTCTTTTTTTTTTTTTTTTTTTTTTTTTTTTTTTTTTTTTTGAGTCACCCCAGCAGTGCTCAGGGGTTACTCCTGGCTCTACGCTCAGAAATTGCTCCTGGCAGGCTGGGGGGACCATATGGTATGCCAGTGTTTGAACCACCAACCTTCTGCATGAAAGGCGAATGCTTTATCTTCATGCTCTCTCCCCGGCTCATTTCTTTTTGTCTGTTTATTTTTGGATCACACCCAGCAGTACTCAGGGATTACTCCTGACTCTGCACTCAGAAATCACTCCTGGCAGGCTAAGGGGACCATGTGAGTTGCCAGGAATCGAACTGAGGTTCATTGGGGTTGGAACCATGCAAGGCAAACGCCCTACTGCTTGTGCTCTGGCCCCAAGACTTCTCTTTTTTTTTTTTTTTTTTTTTGGTTTTTGGGTCACACCCAGCAGTGCTCAGGGGTTACTCCTGGCTCCATGCTCAGAAATTGCTCCTGGTAGGCACGGGGGATCATATGGGGCACCGGGATTCAAACCGATGGTCTTTTGCATGAAAGGCAAACGCCTTACCTCCATGCTATCTCCCGGGCCCCAAGACTTCTCATTTTAAGCATGCAATGTTTTTCTGTGAGATGTATAATTTTTTTTAAATTATAGTTGTCAAGATTGAGCCTCATACTTCTATTCTTAAATTTATTCCAAGTTATTTTATTCTCTTATAATTATGAGTAAATTGGACTTTTTAGTGTTAGATTCAGATTATTCATTGCATGTGCCTAGTTGATTTATGCATGTTGATCTTGCTTCAATCCAGTTCAACTTGCTTAGTTCTAATATCTTTAAAGTAAGTTACATAGATTTTTTAAAAATATGTTACATCATGTCATTTGCAGTTTATTTCATTGCAGTATAGTTGCCTCTAATTTTCATTCCTTTTTTTCTTTTATTGTTTTGGTTTTATATTTTTTGGACTATACCTAGCTCTGCACCCAGGAATCACTCCTGGCAGGCTCAGGAAACCATATGGGATGCCAGGGATCAAATTCAGGGATCAGCAGCATGCAAGGCAAGTGCCCTATCCACTGTGCTATTGGTCCAGTCCTATTTTTATTTTCATAATTGCTTAATTACTAGACTCTTTAGAGGTACAAGAGTTTTTTTTGTTTTAAGAGAGAAAGGAAAAGGGAGAGGGAGAGTAGGAGAGAGGGGTGAGAATAAGAGGGGAGAGAGGGCTAGAGAGAGGAAGAGAGGCAGGGAGGGGAGAGAGTTGGAGACAGGGAGGAGAGGGAGAGGAAAGAGGAAGAGGGAAGAGAGGGAGAAAGACTTGGTGAGAAAAAGGGTAGTGGAGAGAGGAGAAAGGTGGGAGGGAGAGAGGAGAAAGGAAGACAGAGAGCAAGAGAGAAAGGAAGAGGGGAGACAGTGAGAAACTGGAAGAAAAGGTGAGAAAGGGAGAGGAGAGAGGGAGGAATAGAGAGGGAAGGAACAAGGGTTTCTTAAATTTTTTCACTCATGACCCTATTTTTGCCTGAGAAATATGATAAGGCAAGTGCTATTTACAACTCCTGGATTCAATACTTGTTTAAGTTTGAATTAATTTTTGGTAACTGAACATTTCTTTTGCTGTTGCTGGTATGTGTGTATATGATCTTCGCATTCAGTTCTGAGTTGTAGGGCCATGTGGGGTGGTGACCCACAATTTTAGAAGCAAAGATTTAATACAATATAGCGTAAAAGTGCTGGGAGCAGTCATCCTTGTTTATGGGAATGATATTAAGTGTAAGTATTTGTTTTAAATACTTTTTAACAGATTGAGGAAGTTCCTGTTTATTCCTAGTTTGCTGAAAATTTTTTTATAACATTTAAGCGTGTTGCATTTTGCCAAATGCCTTTTTCATCTATTAAGATTGGTCATTCAGGTTTTGTTCTTTATTCTAATAAGTCATATGTCGGTGATTGATTGTCAGTTGTTCAATCGGCCTTTGTATCCCTGGGATTTTTACATCTATATTCACAGTAGTTTCTGTTATGAGATCTTTCATTAGTTTTGGTTATTAGATTGTTTCTAGCCTCAAATAATGAGTCTGGAAATGCCTCTTTCTGGAATTTAAAAATAATAATTTGTCAAAGAGTAGGGCTGATTTCTTAGTATAATTACTTTATTTAAGCACCGTGGTTACAAGAATTGTTTATGATTGAGTGAGTTTCTGTCATAGAATGTATGCCATCCTTTACCAGTGTACTTTTCATGCCATCAATGGCCCAGGTTTCCTCCTACCCATGCACCCCTGCTTTTCTCTGTGGCCATCAGCCAGTCAGCATTTTACTTCTCTCTCTCTCTCTCTCTCTCTCTCTCTCTCTCTCTCTCCCTCTCTCTCTTTCTCTCTCTCTCCCTCTCTCTCGCTCTCTCTCCCTCTCTCTCTCTCTCTCTCTCTCTCTCTCTCCTTTCTCTCATTTTTAACACTGTGCTTTACACTATTGTTAATGAAGGGGTACCATGCATGTCAGTTTCTCCCCTTTTAGCACCGAATATTTGTCTAAATTGTCTTGATTAGTTCCAACCATCATTGTTCTAGTGGACTCTTCTCTACCCTAATTGTTCTTTGTGGCAAGCTTCCTACCATGGACTGGTCCTTCTGTACCCTCATCTCTATTGTCTCTGCATATTATTATACTGTCTTTTGTTTTTCTTATATTCCACAAATGAGTGAGATTATTTTATGTCTGACCCTCTCCCTCTGATTTATTTCACTTAGCATAATCATCTCCATCCATGTATAAGAAATCATCTCCATCCATGTATAAGAAAATTTTATGACTTCATTTTTTTTCCTAAAAACAGCATAGTATTCCATTGTGTACATGTACTACAGGTTCTTTAGTCACTCATCTCTTCTCAAGGCACTTGGATTGTTTCCAGATTCTGGCTATTGTAAATAGTACTGTGATGAACATAGGAATGCAGAGAGCTTTTTTATGTTCTTAGGGTATATCCTTAGAAGTGTTATTGTTGGATCATATGGGAGCTCAATTTCCAACTTTCTGAGATATATCCATATTGTTTTCTAAAAATGCTGTACTAAGTGACATTTCCACCAGCCCCATTTTCCCCCTGCATTCATGCCAGCACTGGTTGTTCTTCTTTGTGATGTGTGCCAATCTTTGTAGTGTAAGATGATACTTCATTGTTTTGATTTGCATCTCCCTGATGATTAATGATATAAAATGTCTATTCATTCTCCCTATTTTTGGGGTAGGGTTAGACTTTTTTCTTACTAAGTTCTATCAGTGCCTTATATGTCTTAGATATTAATCCCTTATCTGATAGATATTGGGTGAATAGTTTCTCTCAATCTGTGTCTCAATCTCAATCTGTCTTTGTGTTCTAGTCATTGTTTCCTTGAAGTGCAGAAACTCATCAGTTTATCTTTGCCTCTGATTGCTTGGATAGCTTTGTTTTATCCTTGGACATGTATTAATTTCAGTGTCATGGAGTGTTCTGCCTATGTTTTTCTCTGTGGACCTACGGTTTCAGGTCAGATATCAAGATTTTTAATCCATTTTGATTTGATCTTTGTGCATAGTTTTAAAAAGAAGTCTAAGTTCAGTTTTTCGCAAATAGTTGACAGTTTTCCCAGCACCATTGATTGAAGAGACTTTCTTTGCTCCAAAGATTAATTCTTAAATGGTGGCATTCACTAGTAGTTCCTCCTGGACCCATTTTTGTTAGAAATTTCAAATTTATTAGTGATGTAAAGATCGCATCAAAATCACAAATATTCACTATTGTAAATATGTTATCTAACCCATAGTGATAATTAGATAGATAAATAAAATTGTTCTTTCCTTGTTAGTAATCATGTTTTTTTTTTGTCTTGAATTTTGTTTATGTATTCTGGGGAGATGTCCATCTAAATTACATAGTTTGTATGTTCATAGAATTATTTTATGATTTATACTTAAATGTTACTGATGCTAGCCACTTTTTACTTTTAGTACATTTTTCACTTTCTATTTCCCTTGTAGGGTTGATTTCTTTATCCCAGGAGTGTCTGTGGTTGGTGGCTTCTCAATATGCTCCAGCCCCAAACTGTTAGAACAGGAGAGAATGATAGAATTGGCAGTGAAATATGCGAACCACCCTCCTTCCCTCTGGATTCACAACCAGGTGAGCAAACGGCCTATTTTAACTTGGAAATCTGGGCACCTCTGTCTTGTATAGAATTTGTGTTCAGCTCACTAGTATCCTACCAAAGGAAACTACGCTTTGGTAAAAGGGTGCCTGCTTACAAAGATTTCTCTTGCATCTGATATTCAGATTCTGGAAGGTCAACAAGACTGAAATGTGTATGCACATATGGGGGCAGGAAGAGAAACAGGAAGGTATTAGTTGTGCTTAGGGTTATTCCTGACTCAGTGCTCAGGGGACTATACTCGACTATATGCTATGGATTAAGCCAGGGTCAACAGCATACAAGGCAAGTGCCTTTATCTCTGGATCCTTTCTCTAGTCCGAGGCAGGATCTTTTTGAAGCATTAAATTTAATTCAAAGGTACATGGGGATCTGGGAATCTTTTTTGTGTTTCCAAAAAGTGTGTGGTCAAATACTTACAAACTCTCTTTGTAAGTTTTTAAAAATTGACTCTCTCTACCTATATCATGTCTTATAGTAAATCTGCAAATCAAATTATTTTGTCGTACATTAAAAAAAATCTTTCCATCTTAATTTGGAGGGAGAAATAGTGTCTATATACATGGTAAACTGAGCACTGTCTAATCCCCAGTACTGTTGTCTCTGTATTGTCTCTGAGTATATGACTCCGTCTCTGGAGAGCTTGTCACTGTTGATCCTGAGAGAGAATTCACATTTGCTGTTAATAACTCCTGCTTCAACATGGGCTCAACACAGCCAACCACAGGCTGCCTGTCATTCTTGCTGTAACTCATAACAAAGAATGTGCTCAGAACAGATAGTCCTCTTTGTTTTTGATTGTCTTCTTTGTTTTTGACTATCTGCTCTGTATTCTCTGCCATCGTTTTCACTTCTAGCATGTGCCTTCTGTATTTACCAAGGAACTCCATCCTACAAAAGCTATTTCCTTATTCCCCAAAGCTTACCCCCCAAAGAATGGACTGTATAGATATGACTTCACCAATAGCACTCCTACCTTCTTTTCCTGGAAATGATCAAGAATCAACAGAAAAAAACAATACAAAAGCTTCAACTTCATTTTCTGCTGAATTCCATTGGAACCACATGGGAATAAGCAAGAGACAGAAAGAAAAAGAGAGAACGCACAGAATAGTATTCCTCACAGAGCACCAATAGAAAGCAGAAAGGATTAGGGATGGAGGCCTAAACGTGCTCTCTGGACATTTTTTACATTTACATTTGTTAAGTAGAGCTCCAGTATATGGATGTAAGCCTTCTTCAGGCTCCAAAAAAGACTATTAGTGAAACTGAAATTCAGGAGTTTCAGGGCCTTGAGGAAGTATATGAAATTGAAGAGTTACAAGGCCTTGAGGAAGTATATGGCATGCCTCCAGGCATAACATGAAGAAAGGAAGGCAGGGTACAGACAAACAGAAAAAGGACCTGGGACACATGTCTTTTATTAGAGGTCATGATGGAGTGTTTTTGGTTCTGGGGCTAAAGCAGAATTGGTCCATTAAAATCAAAGAGGATAAGCTCTACTGGGTTTGTTATCTAGAGATGAGCAGGAGAAGTCTCTGGAGACAAGGGCAGCTCCTTATCACAGGGCTGTTGGGAAAGCCATATCTGGCACTTGCATTTACTGTGGCTCTACAGGCTGTTAACGAGGGCATGTGTTTGCATCTGTGGCTAGTGTCGGTTTGAGGCCACCCGCAGACTGTTTGATAGAAACAGAAATGAATGCTAAGGCAGCAATATCATGGAATAGCTTTGCTAAATTCTCAGCATAACCTTTTTCTGCAAATGGGTGTGGGAATACGGTTAAGTTCAAGGTTCCATCTAGACACAATTAGGATGTTAGGAAATGGTAAACAAAGAGCCACACAGATAATCAATGTCAGTAGGAAGCTGTACGTCCCACTGGTGGTTGCAGAGAGCTTTTGTGTTATGGAAACCAGCTAGCATAGGACACTTCCTTGGCTCATCATAGTTGGTCCAGGAAGGATCCTTATTTATCTTAGTCCCATAAAAGAAATCAAAGATATGAGTAAGTGCAGCCCTTTGGTATATTCATGGATTAGAACACTCAGGAGAATTAGGAATCAGTTCTTGAATTAATATTGATGTCACAATAGCTTCCGGAACGTTAGCAGGGCTTTTTATAGATATGTGCAGATTGGCTCTAATATGTACATAGAAGAGGAAAAGGAAGTAGAATTTTTTATTTTAAATTAAAAGATTTTTTTGTTTTTGTTTTTGTTTTGTTTCCTGTCAGCTCAGGAATCATTCCTGGCAGGGCTCAGGGCACCATATGTAGTGTCTGGGATTGAACCCAGGTTGACTATAAGACTTGTGCCCTATTTACTGTTCTATCACTGAGAGTAGAATTTTAAAACTGCTTGGAAGAAAGAATAAATTGGTTCTAAACACATTACTCAAATATCATTGCAGTAAAGCTACAGTAGTCAAAATAGTATGATATCAGTGAAGAGACAGGTGCATAGATAAAGGATTAAAGAACTCAGCAATTTATATCATTTGATTTTTGACAATGAAGTGCCAAAGTAATTCAGTGGAGAAGGCATAGACTTACCAACAAGCAGTTCTGGGACTATTGGGTCTTATCAAAGAAAGGGATGCATAGGAGAGGTTGGCAGGCAGGAGAAATTATCACAGAGGTCATTTGAGAAATTATCTGGAATTTGTATATATGCTTTAAGAAAGGAATTTTTGTCTCAATTTTATACTTTAAAAAATTCTCAAGAGGCCAGAGTGATACTATACTGGGTCGAGTGTTTGCCTTTGCACGCAGCTGACCTGGATTTGATCCCCAGCACTACATATGGTCCTCTGAGTACTGCCAAGGATTCCTGAGTGTAAAGCCAGGAGTAACCCCTGAGCAGTGCTGAATGTGTTTTCCAAACAAAGATCCAAAAAGCAACCCTCTCAAATGGAAATAGGCAACAGAATTTTAAAATAGGCAAAAGATTGAACAGATATTTCGCTAAAAGGGTACTAGAGGGAATATAGAAGAGTTAAGACATCTGCTTTGATCCCTAGCACCAACTGTATTCTCCCAAGCACCGCCAGAAGTAACCACAGAACACTGTTAGGTAGGAACCACAACTCCCTAACCCCCTAGAAGCATGTATGGGTGGCAAATAGGAAGTGAAAAGATATTCATTAAACGTTGGGAAAATGCAGATTAGAGCCACACATAGTGGTATACCTCTACCTGCATAACAGAATAAGCAAAAGTTAAAATGTTGATATGTCAACTGTAGACAGTAATCCAAACAAAAGGGAACTCTCTTGTTTTGCTTATCTCACTTGCTAGCAGGTAGGTAAAAATGCCACAGGCATTCTGGAAAACATTTTGACAGTTTCATATGAAGTTAAATATATAATTTAAGTTCCAGTTCTGGTATTTTTCTTGGAGAGAAAATAACAACTTTGTTGGAATTAAAGCATGTATTTGAATGCTGTTAGCAGTTCTAGTCATAAATAAAAATAAAAGCATTTTATTTTATTTATTTTATTATTATACAAAATAAAAGCATTTTACAAAGACTGGAAACAAGTATAAGATCCCACAACAGGTGAATGATAAAGACACTATAATATAATCAGCCCACGTTTTGATCCTTGTCCTGCAGCACAGAGGGGTGAACTTCTGATGTACCCCAACCAAGTGGATTCAGAGACCTCACTGTTGAGTGTCAGAAACCAGTCTCCATATAATCTGTCATTTTTATCTCATTCTAGTACATAAAAATACACAATGGAAAAACCGATATCAGATGCTGATAGGCCTCTGGAGTGAGCATGCAGGATTAGAGCTTGAGGGAGCATTTATGGGTGATGAGAGTGTTGTATATCTTGACAAAAGTGGTAGTTAGTATAAATCTACCTTAAAAATTCATAGAAGACATGAAAAAAATACAATGGTTTAAATGGGGGTTGTCGAGAACATTTTAGATCTTAGAGTACAGCAAGGAGAAGGAAAGAAATTAATAGAGGACAAGAAACGTAAAATGAAAGGATGGGGGGCAGGGGCCAAGAGGACTCAGGTACATTGGTGCTATTATGAAAGTACAGAACTCAATATCCAAGCCAAAGTCAACAACAATGAAATCATGAGACCCAAACTGTAACGACCAAAATTTAAAAGTGGGTCTAATATGCTGGCAGGCTGGGGAGCCAGATGGGGAGTTGCATGGAATGCATTCTGGAAACATTGGTGGAGGGAGGTTAACACTGGTGGTGGGAATGGTCCTGAAACATTGTGTGTCTGAAACACAACAAATAGGAAATTTGTAAATCACAATGGTTTCAATAAAAAGAGAAAGAGAAAAATAATTCATAGAACCATATACCAAAGAGGGAAATATCATTTTAGTTGGAGGTCATTTTAAAAATAAAAATATAAGAGCCTAGAAGGATGCGCTCCTATATACGCAACAATCTCCTGTGGTTTTCATGTCACCAGGTGTCCTTTCAGGACCCCTGCCTGCCTGCCTTCACATTCCCTTTGTAAGTGGATGCAGCCACATCTGACTTCCTTTGGCATAGCCTCAACTGCCTCCTTCCCCACTGGGAGTCTCCTTGGACTTTGTACCCATCACTGTCTTTGGCCACACTCAGAGTATTTCACAGATGCCCTTCGGGTGGGATCAGCCAGATGTCCCGGTGTCCCAATGCTCAGGGTCACAATGAGCTCAGCATCTGAGCTGCCTGTATGTGAACCCTCCTCCAGTTGTCAGCTTCCCTCTTGAACTGCCTGTTCTGGGTCCACAGCGCCCTGCTTGGTTTCATGCCTCATTGGCATTTTAATGGAGGAACTTACTCAAGGAAATCTCCGAGAGGGCTGCTTGAAAGCACAGCCTAATTGTACTGCCTGCTCAGCTCTGCCTGTGGGGGTTTCACTCAGCCTTTATGAGGGCGAATTGTTCTTAGAACCATTCTCAGGTGTCTCTTTTCCTCCTGAGGATTTGTCTTATTAAGCTATTAGGGTGGACAATGGACGCATGAGTGTCTGGGTGGCTGTAGACTGCCCCATGGGGACATGAGATAAAGTGCCATAAATGTCTTCCTTTATTTTATCTGCTTTGGCTCAGGCTCCTGGCACTGCAAAGGGTTCTAGACAGCTATTGTACGCTGGGCTCCAAGTACCAGGGAAAGCTTGTTTACTTTTGCAAATAGAAAGTCTACAGCCAGATGGGATTCAGTACCACGTATGGAGGGCAATGTGCTTTACTTCATCTTCTGACCAAAGAGATTTTGAGTCTTGTGTTCACACAGCTCTGATCGCTTATTTTGATCTACAAGAGACGAAAAGTGATTTTTGATTTTTTCCAGGTGCTGGAACATTAGAAACTTAAGTCTCCTAAAGATTATTTTGTCACTAAGGAGATGACAGACTTTGGGGGATTTCCTTTCTCCTAGGAAAAGGTTTTCCTGCCAACTTTGGGGTTGAAAAGACTCTGGTTTCTAAAAACAATAACCAAAGACATTGCTTGTTGTCATTGCTAAGTATGCTGATGAGGACCATTGGAAAAAAATTATTCCTCTTTCATCTCCTAGTCTCCTTTAATTTATTTTACTAAAGAGAAAAGGAGCTATGCAGACAAGTGTATGTTGGGGGTGGGCAAGAGACAGAGGGAATTCCATCCTTAGTGTTACACAGAGGTGCTGCATCTGAGAGGTATTTCAAGACTTGCTGGGAACAGGGTTGCAATTCCTGGATTTTAGTTAATACTCTATTGGAATGAGTCCTTGCAGCTAATTTCTTTAGTCAAAAATGAGAAACTGGACAGGCGTTAAGGCATTTGCTTTGCATACAAACAATCCCAGTTCAAATTCAAACACTATATATGGTCCCCTGAGCACTTCTAGGAGTGATCCCTAAGCACAGTGTCAGGAGTAAACGCTGCACACCATTGGGTGTCACCTAACCCCACCCCCTTCCCCACAATTGAGGACACACTTAGCCTCATACATGAAAATTTTCCAACATAGGTGAAAGGCAAATGCCCTACTGCTGTGCTATCACTCTGGCCCCTCTTATCTTTTCTTATTGGCCTCTGCTAGTAAATGAATTTTCATTCCTTATCAAATCAGATACATCAACTCTTTCCTATAGTTTGTGTGTCTGATGCTTTGGGTCAGAACTGCTTCCTACACTGATTCCCACTGCGTTCTGCCGGGAGTCAGGGGCACAGAGGCCATCTTGGGTCATGTGGTTTCCAGCTGCCTGAGACCAGATCTCATCAGCTGCTGCCTGAGACTGGATTTCATCAGGTTCCTGCGGGTGAGGCTGCCTGTTTCAGAGGCGGGTCGGGACATATGCACACTGACTCCTGCTGCTTTCTGCCAGGAGTCAGGGGCGCAGAGGCCATCTTGGGTCATGCCTGAGACCTGATTTCATCAGCGTTTCTGCTGGTGAGCCTTCTTGCTTCAGAGGAAATCTAATTATAATTAGAATTCAGATGCCACCACCCCTTTCTGCCTGTCCTCTGTGCAGTGCTGCATTTTCGGCCTGATTTCATTCTGTGTGTTCCTCTTCTGCGAACAACCAGCTTTTCCTGGAGATGTAAAGAAGTGTTTTCTGACTGTGAAAAACTGTGAGGGCTGCCTGTATGTGTCTCTCTCCTGTCCTGTCGCCTGAACCTCTTGGCAGTTGGAAAAGCGGCTCCAGAAAGAAGACCATCTCAACAAGAAGAACAAATAACACTAAGGACCGTGCTGGATCACTGAAGTCCAGCATTTCTCTCTGAACTGTCTTCTCTCCTGCGTGCTTGGGCCTAAAATTTGATCCTGTGCGAGGCCTCATCCATAGAGGACTCCACTCCCTTGTAGGCAAATCGACACACCCAAAAAGGGCGGAACCAGAGTAGTGTGGCTGCATACATCATTTAGACAATGAATACCACCGCAACATGTAGAAAAGCACACAATAGTAGTGTGACAATGGGGAAACAACACAGGCCAGCATCAGACATAGAGAACGAAGATGACCAGATAATGACCAACGAACTAATCAATCTCTCAGATAAGGACTTTAGAAAAGCAATATGGAAGATGCTGAAAGAACTCAAAGAAACCATGAACCGAGTTGGACAGAACACTAATAAGAACCAAGAAAATATGACAGAAATCACAAAACCCCAAACTGAAATAACATGTCAACTAACAGGCCTGAAAAACTCAGTAAATGAATTGAATGACAAAATGGATAATCTCAACACCAGGGTAGAAGAAACTGAGAATAGAATTGGTGCTGTGGAAGATGAGGTAAATAACAACTCCATACAGTGGGAGAGATTGGAAAAAAAACTTAAAACAAATGAACAGACAGTGGAAAAAATAGTCAAAGAATGGGAACAGATGAAAATAGAAGTCTATGATAAGATCAACAGAAACAACTTAAGAATCATTGGAGTCCCAGAGACACAGGAAGAAAATTTCCAGGAAGAATCAACGGTCAAGAACATCATTAAAGAGAAACTTCCAGAGCTAAAGAATATATGTGATCAAATCCTGCATGCCCGAAGAGTACCAACCAAAAGAAACCCCAGAAAAACTATCCCAAGACACATCCTAGTCACAATGACGAATCCCACAGATAGAGACATAATTCTGCAAACAGCAAGATCAAAAAAGGAAATTACATTCAAGGGAACATCCTTGAGATTTACAGCAGACCTGTCACCAGAAACACTCAAGGCCAGAAAGCAGTGGTGGGATATTCTGACAAGCCTGAATGAAATGAATGCTTCAACTAGAACACTCTACCCAGCAAAACTCAATTTCCGGTTTGACGGAAAAATACATGGATTCACAGACAAAAAACAGCTCAGAAACTTTACAGACTCAAACCCACTCTTAAGAGAAAAACTGAAAGACCTAATTTAAGACAAGACTAACCAAAAGACACACCAAATTTTGATATAAAGATGGCATCAAATCCCAGGACAATTCTTTCTCTCAATGTTAATGGACTAAATGCATCAGTTAAGAGACACAGACTGGCTAAATGGATCAAAAAACTCAATCCAACTTTCTGCTATCTACAAGAAACGCACCTGAATAGTCAGAACAAACATAGACTCAAAATAAAAGGCTGGAGGAAAATTATCCAAGCAAACAACACCTATAAAAAAGCTGGAGTGGCCATATTAATATCAGATAATGCAAACTTTATACTCAGGAAGGTTATAAGGGACAAAGATGGACATTATATATTAATCAAGGGGTATGTAGAGCAGGAAGAAATCACACTTCTAAACATATATGCACTGAATGAGGGTCCAGTAAAATATTTAATACAATTGTTGACAAAGCTGAAAAATAACATCAGCAACACAATAATTGTGGGGGACCTCAACACGGCTTTGTCATCAGTGGATAGGTCAACCAGACAGAAAGCCAACAAGAATATACTGAACCTGAGGAGAGAAATGGAAGAAAGAGGCCTAGTGGATATATATAGGACATTTCATCCCCAGAAACCTGGATACACGTTCTTCTCCAATGTACATGGGACATTCTCCTAGACTACATGCTGGCACATAAAACATATGTTCATAATATCAAGAGGATAGAAATTTTGCAGGCTACCTTTGCTGACCACAAGGCTTTGAAATTATTTGTGAATTCCAAAGGAACAAAGAAGAAAAACTTTAACACCTGGAAGTTAAACAGCCTCATACTGAATAACCAGTGGGTCCGAGATCAAAGAGGAAATCAAATGTTCCTGGAAACAAATGATAATGAAGACACAAACTATCAGAACTTATGGGACACACCAAAAGCAGTACTGAGAGGAAAATTTATAGCTTTGCAGGCACACATCAGGAAGGAAGAAGGGGCTTACCTGAGTAGCTTAATGATGCAGCTCATAGAAATAGAAAGTGCTCAACAAAAGAACCCAAAAATAGGGAGGCAGAAGGAAATAACAAAGCTGAGAGCAGAAATCAAGGAAGTAGAAAACCAAAAAACAATCCTCCGAAAGATCAACGAAAGCAGAAGTTGGTTCTTTGAAAAAATAAACAAGATTGATAGACCACTGGCAAAACTAACAAAGAAAGAGAGAGAGAAACTTGATAACTCGTATTAGGAATGAAAAAGGAGAGATAACTACTGATATGGCAGAGATTCATAATCAGAAACTACTTTGAGAAGCTCTACACCACTAAAAATGAGAACCTGGAAGAAATGGATAAATTCTTGAACTCTTATAATCTTCCACGGTTGAAGGAAGAGGATGTAGCATATCTAAACACCCTCATCAGTATTGATGAAATTAAAACGGTAATTAAATGTCTGCCCAGAAACAAAAACCCAGGCCCAGATGGATTCACTAATGAATTCTTTCAAACTTTCCAAGAAGAACTACTACCAATCCTGGCAAGATTCTTTCACGAAATCGAAAAAACGGAAACACTTCCAAATACCTTTTATGAATCCAGCATCACTTTGATACCTAAACCAGACAGAGATACAACAAAAAAGGAAAATTACAGACCAATATCGCAGATGAATGCAGATGTAAAGATCCTCAACAAAATTCTGGCAAATAGAATACAATGCCTCATTAAGAAGATCATCCACTATGATCAAGTAGGTTTCATCCCAAGAATGCAAGGATGGTTTAACATCTGTAAATCTATCAACATAATATACAACGTCAACAACAAGAAAAATGAAAATCACATGATCATATCAATAGATGCAGAGAAAGCATTTGATAAGGTTCAACACCCATTCTTGATCCAAACTCTCAGCAATATGGGAATGGAAGGAACCTTTCTCAATATAGTTAAGGCCATCTACCACAAGCCAGTGGCAAATATTATCCTCAATGGAGAAAAACTAAAAGCCTTCCCTCTAAATTCTGGCACAAGACAAGACTGTCCTCTCTCACCACTCCTATTCAACATAGCACTGGAAGTACTCACTATAGCGATTAGGCAAGAAAAAGATATCAAGGGAATCCAGATAGGAAAGGAAGAAGTCAAGCTCTCACTT
>PVKC010031095.1:0-14636 GCA_004027635.1 Crocidura indochinensis
AAAAAAAATAGAAGCTATGGTTTAAAGACTGACTTAGTAGTTATCTGAATCTTTCAGATGTACTTTGTATTTCCATAATAATACTTATTGAGCCTCCGAATATTTATATTTTCAACTTTTCTTTAGCCTAATTTTTGTTAATAGCTGTTGCATATACTGCTGCAAGTTTTAGTCTGCCCTTTTTAAAATAACTTTGACTGTAGACTGATATGCTGATGGCAATTTTGACCTGACTTCATCTTTGAGACTGTCAAAAATCATTAAGGACAGAGAGATTTTCCTCCTCAGCATCTGGAAATTTAATAATACAGTGAAGGATTTTCAAGTGACATTAACATCACCCAGCTCTTTATATCATTCTGTGAAATAGTCTATCTCAAGGCAGCAAAATCTATTATAGGAGCTGTCCCTTCCCAACTGTCTTTTCCTTAGAGAGAGAAGCACGAAAGGGTTTGCACCTTGGAACATAACATATGTCTCTTAACGGCACATTAATATGTCATTGGTTACTATAGGCATCGGGCAATTTGATTAATCATTTGTGCCTCAGATTCCTCGTTAGCAATAACCTCTAGAGATTTTGTGAAGATGGTAAGACTTAAGGTGTCTTGCAGAGTAATCAAAACATTGCAGTAATCAATATTATTAGCTCTTAAATGAGGTAGTTCCCAGTAGAGAACTTTAAAATTGCATTATTTCAGATAATAAAAGAGCATAAAATTAAATTATCAGAAATTTTATTCTACACAGTTCTTTGTTCATAAAAAAACAGCATGATCAAGTACAATCATTTTTTTGGATACATAAAAGCAAGATACTCAATATCTGAAAAACGAAAGCAGATGTACCAATCTGTCAGGACCTACTTGTCAGTCAATAATAACTAGTCATAGCATATTTCAATTTTTTAATTTCATAGTTAAAATTTTCTTACAGAAAAGTGTTATACTGCACTGTTTTATACAGTCAGATATGGGTAAAATATGGAAAAGAAACTAATTACAATGATGTTTTGGGAAATTCACAGTTTTATCAAACTTAACAAAGGTATTCTTCATAGTGAAACCTAACCTAAGTTAAATCTCAAGCTGCCTAATTAACTGTGATTTTTTTTAGTATTCTATTTTTAGTAAAAACCAAATGACAAAAAGAAAACTTATATTATTCTGAGTGCCACCGGGTTCTAGGGACTCCTCATCTAGAAGGTATTTGTGCTGGAAACTATGGAATTAAGCATAGAAAAAAATCTTTATTAGTATTACCCTATATTAAATTATCAGTTCAACTAGAGTCATGCAGTAGTTCTTCAAGGAGACATTTCATTTCAATAGGAAGTTTCATAAAAACTAATGTATAGGTCCTTAAAGTGCCCTTACTCCATTCCTAATGCCTACACTAAAGAACTTTTGAATAATAGGAGGACAACTCTCATTTGACTGGCATTACTCTTATATAGTTCTGGAATACTTCTTCCCCCTTTGCCTACAAATCCTTGAAAAACGTTGTCTAACAGACAGATCCTACTTTCTTAAATAATCTGAAGATAGTTCAATGTTTCTGTATTTGATTGTTTCTGCTCTCCCAATATAGAGTGGGACAATCTTATGTGCTATCATCTCTTCTGATTCATAAATATAAAATCTGCTTAGCAATTTAGAAAAAAATTCACAAAAAAGATGATTAAAAAATATTGAAATTAAGTCTCATTGTTATGAAACACAAGTTAGGGTCAGCATATATGCTTGAATATTACATGAAGAAATGGTTTATTCTCTAAAGTTGAATTTTCTAAACTTGAATTAAAAAGGAAATTCTCTTCATAAGTTTACTAAGTCAAAAATTCTTTTGTGAGAGTCCTCTAATACAGAGAAATCACTATTTTAATTTTCCAGGAAACTTACTTATAGTTAAAATAAAATAAATCATCATTATTAAAATATCGTCAAAATTATTATTAAATTTAATATCATTATAATTTAATAATATTAAAAATAAAAATATTAATATTATCATTGGATATTAATAAACTTATTAAACGATTAAATTATTATTAAAATAAAATTATTATTATATGGGCAAAAGTTGTGTTTTGGAGACTATGAGATCAAGTATTCATTTTAATACAGAAATAAAAATTATGTTATTTAGGTGACAGCAGGTGAATATGGGGAGGGAAGAAAGGATCATAAACTAAAAAGTTCTGTTCATTTTTTGTGTGTGTTTTTTGTTTTGGGGCCTGACACAACAGTACTCGGGACTTTGCTTAGGGACCATTCCATGCTGCAGCAAATTTCATGATTGCATCATTCCTTATAGCTATGTAGCATTCCATTGTATATATGCACATCTTTAAAATCCACTCATCCTGTGTATTCCAAGCTTTAGCTATTTTTTTGGAAAGCTTTAGCTATTTTACTGAGTGCTGCAATGAATAGTGGTGTGCACACATCCTTTTGGATCAGTGTTTTTCTGTCCTAGGGATAGGTACCCCAAATGTGGGACTACTGAATCATGTAGATTACTGAGAACTCTCATACTGTTTTCTATGGTGAGTATATTTTTTGTGTACCCAATCTTCAATAAGCTACACACAGAGAAGACCAGTTATACTAGCAGTCCGGGGGGCAAAGATGGGGGATGCTGGGAATAGGATTGGAGGGAGGACAACACTGGTGGTAAGAAGACCCCTCATTCAATGTCACTATGTACCTTAAATATTACTGTCAAAGACTTGTAATTCACTTTGATCACAATAAAAATTATAAAAAAATAGAACAAATCCAAAGGATGGTGATGTCTGAGTGAAGGTGGTAAGTGGTAAGTGAGATAAAAATCAGGAGAAGTTAATAATGAAGAAAATTTGACACAACACTTTAAAAATCATGAGCTTTAAATCATGAGCTTTAAACTTTCAGAGTGTTGAGAGGTTTGATTGAATTTATTTAGATTTTAAAGACAAATAGCTCTCAATGGATTATAAATTTACATTTATTTAGGGCAATGTTTTTTCTTATCCATCATTACAGAAATTAAATTCTACAATGCTAAGTTCAGGCATTTTGTTAAATTGCCTTCTTCAAGTTGTTGATATATAGTGCAAATGCTAATAAAAATCACTATTTTTGCAAGGCCAGAGCTGCTTGATTGAACTTTTGGTAATGATGGAAATGTTTCTTTAATTTTTTTAATTGAATCACCTTTAAATACAAAATAAAAACATTGTTCATGATTGAGTTAGACAGTGTTCCAACGACCATCCATCCCCTTTACCAGTGCATATGGAAGGGTTTTTATTTCTACTGTTTAAGTCAATAATATAGATAGATGTGTGTAAATGTGTGTGATTGCCACCTACTTAAAACATGGTCAGAGCAACTCAAAAAAACAAAACTTTTAATTTCAGTTAAAAACATTTAAATTTAAATCTAAGTAGTCTCGTATAACTAACATGTTGGAAAGCATCGGAGAAAAATTAATAATTTTGTCTTAAAACTGTTCCACCTTGCTGTGCACCTGTATTGAGACTCAAAATCTCCAAACTACAACCCATAATAACTGAAAGGAACAACAATATACTTAGTAACTTAAATGTTTTTACTTCATGTCTACATTTCTGTTACTTTTCCTCTAAAATTACAGTGAAATATAGTATAATTCTAAGTCAATCCTTGAATAAAAAAGCATAATGCCTCCCTCCTACCCAACTCCGGCCTGTATTTGAAACAGGTATTGTATTTCTCTCACTCATTACCATTGTTATGATAGATTTTAGTGTAGTTATTTCTCTAACTACACTCACTATCCTTTGTGATAAACTCATATCATGAGATGGACCTTCCAGCCTTCATCTTTATTGTCTCTCTCTGGGTATTATTACAATTATGTCTTTTATTTTTCTTAAAACCCAGAAATGAATGAGAATATTCTGTGTCTATCTCTCTCCCTCTGACTTCTTTTTTTATTTTTATTTTTCAATTTTGGCCCACACCCAGTGATGCTCAGGGGTTACTCCTGTCTATCAGCTCAGAAATCGCTCCTGGCTTGGCGACCATATGGGACGCCAGGGGAATCAAACTATGGGATCAAACTATGGTCCGTCCTGGGTCAGCAGGTGCAAGGCAAAAGCCCTATCGCTGCACCATCACTATGGGCCCCTCTCACTTACTTTAGTCAGCATAATAGGGAGAGGTGGGGCATCAGTGGTGTGATTGTTGCATAGGTGAAAGGGGCTGTGGTTTTTATGACCAGGCCCAATTGCAAGCATGTTTGTAATTCTGAAGAATAAAGCTTTTTTTAATAAAAAAGCATAATGCAATGAAAATAAAGATACAATAATAAAAATTATGAAATACAGTCCATTTCCAATGAAAGTTATTCAGTTTAACTTTTGAACTCTGGGTGGATTTCCCCTGCAACATATTTATGTATTTTTGATTGCTTTTAAAATTACTAATTAATTTTATTAAGTGAGGGGAGTACTAGAAAGAGACAAGAGACATAGAGACAAAGCAAGTACCACATAGAAACAAGGCAAGTGTACTACTGTTGAGTTACTTCACTGGCCCCTAATATAATTTTTGTTTCATTTTTCTTTTCCCTTGCCAGGGATACCTGACCATGAGGGGTCAGTGTGGCCTACATTTCAATTTTAACTAATAATCTATTAGATTATGGAGTCAATTTTAACTTCATACAACTTCCATATGCTGCTTCCTCAGTGCTACCATGATATATTTGGGACTCATTAGAAAATATGAGAAAAGGATTGACTTACCTGAAGAAAGAATGAAGTCAGAACAAGTTACATAAAAGAAATGTTCTTTACTGTTCTTTGGCAGTACTTCTGGTTGTTGTGAAAAATGTATCTGCATAATACATTGGTAAGGGTCACCTCTAGTCTTTGAGAGAGAGAGAAAATGAACACCTTTATAAATTACTCGACAACCATAAATTATTACATTAAATAAGTCATTCCTAAACAGAAATTACAAATATCCCTGGGATCACATTGATTTTTTTTGGTAATATTTTAGGCTTCCATTGTTTTCCCATCCATTATTCTATGACTGGACATTTTTAAGAGAAAGAACAAGAAGATATTGAACTTTAGGATTTTTTTAGTAGAGTTATACATATTCTTATTTAAGAGAAAGTTGAAAATTTGTCAAAATAATATGACTATGTTGCTAATTTTGTCATAAAACGTAAGAAGTTGAGTACCTCTAGCATTCATGGGCATACAATTTGAAAAAGGAAATATTTATACAAAAGAATTTCTTGAGCCACAAAGATTCAAGTATTAAAAATACATGTGTATATCCTAATTGTTTCATTCCTTTTATCTTCAATTTTTGCTTTTTATAATTTATGTGTTATAATTTTAATACCTAAGAATAAAACTTAAATGGTTCAAAAATAAAGAAGGAGATTTTAAAAAACATTTATTTAGATTTGTGAGTCACACCTGGCTGGTGCTCAGGGGATTTTCCTGGCTCTGTGCTCAGAAATCTCTCCTGACAGGCTCAGGGGCACATGTGGGATGCTGGGAATTGAACCAAGGACCATCCCGGGTTGAACATGTGAAAGGCAAATGTCCTACCGCTGTGCTATCACCCTGGCTCTTAGCAGGAGATTTTTTGACTCAAATCAATACAATGCTATTAGAGCACAAAAAAAAGTATACTGTTAACTGCAAATTTTTCCTGAGACTAACATTAGCTAGGGAAAAGAATAAGACAAAAAAAAGATAAAGAAAACTGAAAATATTTATCCTAGAATGAGGCAAAACTACTGCACAAATTTCTCTAGAAGTAATGATTGCAGTTGCTTTGCCTGCTTGGATTCTCTTGAGATGCCAAATGGATTGCATGACCTGAAAAAGAAAATTGTTCTGGAAAGAAGGGTTAGAAATTGAACATTAATTCCTAGTCCTTATATGAGAATTGGGATGGAATTTTGATAAGGTTATTAAACATTTTTTTCTTTTTGCTTTTGCGCCTGTCTTTAAACAAATGAAAGGCAACACACATTCAACAAAATAAGTTTTAAAATAATTCTATGTTCAAGGAAGGGATAAACTTGAAGCATTTTCTCCATTTACCTCTCTGCTTTGGGACCAACTAGAAGCAATATTTAATGCATGGTATCAAGAATCAACCCTGTAATTGAATGCCAGATCTACAACTGCATTATCTTCCAGCCTCTCTTATGAGGATATTCAACCAATTTGATTGCATTTAGCCCCATTCTTATGGATTTTCAACAGAGCAGATGCCTTTGGGCCATTATGTCCACTGAGGTTTGCAACTCTAATATTCTATAACTCCTGTTTTCCATCAATTTCATTTCTTTCAGAAATCAATTTATGGTTTCAAAAATCATAGTCAGCCATAATCATTTCTCTTATTTCTGGATTGTGGTTAAAAGTATTTTATTACAAAATATGCACATAAAGGGGCTGGAGTGCTAATACACCAGGTAGGATATTTGCCTAGCATATGATTGACCAAGGTTTGATCCCTGGTATCCCTTTTAGTAGCCCACACATTGCCAGGAGTAGTTCTTGAGTGCAAAGTCAAGAATAACCCCAGGTATGGCTCCACCCTCCCAATAATGCACACATAGAAATAATTTTAATAATGTTTAAAAAGAGAAGAGTAAAGTATATGTAAAGTATTGGTTGAAGAGAAAATTTTAAGGACTTTACATTTTATACACAGACCAAGTATTTTCCAAAATAATTTTAAGGTGATAATTTAAAGTTTTTTTTATGAAATTCAGGTTAATTAGAGGTATTATAAATTTAAAGTCAGTTGTGTTATATATGAACTAGGTAAATAATCATAATTAAATTATCTTATAAAGTATATTAATATTTTGGTCTGAGTATTCCAAGTATACTGGATATGCCAAGCTTAGTTACAGAAACAGGGAGAAAATGTCTGTGTGACTTATTTTATATTAATAAAAGTATTTAATTTTTTTATTTTCTAATGTAAATAAAAGAGGAAAATGTGTTTAATCAGCTGTAGACCTTTTTGTAAATATACTTCAGCCTCATAGGTTTTTTTCCAGTGCTGTCTCCTGATAGTGTCTAGTGTTGCACCATTTGCTTTAGACATTTTTTTGAAAACTGAAATGAGGATTTTGCTTTTATTATTATTTTTATTTTATTTTATGGAGACTAATATTCAAAGAAAGAGACAAGGTAAACTTACAGTGGGAAGACAATCACCCATAAACAGAATTCTCATAAGAAATTCCCTTGCTGACACGTTAATTTTGAACTTTCAGCCAAAAAACATTAAGAAAAAAAACAAAACACATGCACAATCACTTTGTCCCTCAAGTCCGCAGACTGTAGTACATAAAGCTATCTAAAGCCACAAAATTTATGTAACTCCTTTAACATTGCAGGCATAGATTTTTTTTTACAGTTCCATGCACATGCATATTAATTTAAGGTAAACTCAAGTTTTTGTCTGTAGTGCCAATGCACTTTTACTTTTCACACAGTTGCTGTTGTTGGTTTCAGGTTTCTTTAGTTAAAGATCCTGGAATCTGTGCATATCCTACATCGAAGTCAGGGTGATGTGGAGCGTCCTCTAGTTTCACCTCACAATTAGAGGGCAAAGCAGAGAGCCCTGTCCTGAAAGCAGGTTGTTGTTGTTGTTGTTGTTGTTGTTGTTGTTAAGTCTTCCTGGCATTAAGGGAAGTCATTGAGTAGGTCAATGCCAGAGCAGTGGTAGGGTCATCCCTGGTCAAGGATTGCTTCCAGGTGGTGTTATATACAACCGTGGTTGTTTCATAGATGACATCCCTGGTTCAGGGGTGAATGGACATTGCCAGTTCTTCTGAGGCCTAAGCCAGGTTATTATGACAATGTTCAGGATATAAGGTCCCGTCGCATTACAAGATTTGTGTGTTCCTATCTCTATTAGATAAGAACTTGTTTGTATGTATAGTATTTTCCCATTTTAATGTGCCTATACAAAAGAGAAACAATGCTACATGGCGTAATATATTGATGCATATGGGGGCTGCTGGAACAAGTCCAACAATTCCCATAACTTGGTTCTAACGTAAGCTCTAAACTGAGGGTCTCTTCTACCAGAATTCCTTATTGAACAGATCACAGAGAGAACAGACAAAACAGTGGGGAAAATCATCACTGTATAAGAGAATATTTAGTAAGAGTTATAGCTGTTAAGGAAATACATATAAGATATTCAAAAGATATATATGTGTCCTTTTTATGTCTTTTGAAATAGTTGGGGGGGTTGTTAAATTCGGTGCACCACTTTGTTCTGTGATTTGGCCTGTGTAGTCTGATAACCAGCTGACAACAGTCCTATATCAGGAAAGATGCCTGAGCCATGGCTTCTTAGAAATCAAGTCTTTTAGCAAGCAAACGTCCACAATGAAGGAAGAAGGAGGAAAAGAGGACAATAGCAGCAGTGTATTGGGAACTTCTCAGGCTGAAAGTCTATCTTATCACTTTGGGTGCAGTTTGGCAGCTGGCTTTGTGTAGGGACAATGATCTGCCTCTTGAGGAAACAAGACCTGAAGGTAAAAAGGGTTAAATGTGGGGTAACGATGGTTGGGAGTGAGGGAATAAAGAACTAGAAATGAGCTTGAATGGCGGTGGGCAAGGAGGACAGTATACAAGATGGACATTCTGCATATGCAAAGCATACATTAATCATAGGGAATCCTATTAATATATACTGTATGCATGGGGGCACTAGACCCCCTCCTTGGTTTTCAAAATGGACATAGGGACAAGAAAAGTGCCATTGACTGCCCCAGCACAACCCACTTGTGCTGGGTGGGGTATTCCCTGACCTCGAGCATCCCCCAAGCTAGGGAGAAGACCTTCAGCCTGGAGCTTCCCCATAAAGGGCAGGAAAAGCCTGGGGTCCCCTTTAGAATCCTCCCAGCATCCACCTTTCTGGCCACCGGGGCCAAGACCTAAGGATGGCCTGGAGTCCAGAGGAAGAAGAAGGGGAGGGCTGGGGCCTGCCAGGCCCACCAGTACCCCCCAAGCTAGGGAGAAGGCCTTCGGCCTGAGATCTCCCCAAACCACATGCTGGCTGCCAAAAAAGAAAATTACAGACCAATATCCCTGATGAATGCTGATGCAAAGATCTTCAACAAAATCCTGGCAAATAGGATCCAATGCATCATCAAGAAGATCATACACTACGACCAAGTAGGTTTTATCCCAGGAATGCAAGGATGGTTTAACAACTGTAAATCTATCACCATCATACACAATATCAACAACAAGAAAAATAAAAATCACATGATGATATCAATAGATGCAGAGAAAGCATTTGATAAGGCCCAACACACATTCTTAATCAAAACTCTCAGCAAGATGGGAATGGAAGGAACCTTTCTCAATCTGGTTGAAGTCATCTACCACAAGCCAATGGCAAATATTATCCTTAATGGAGAAAAACTAAAAGCCTTTCCTCTAAATTCTGATACAAGACAACATTGTCCGCTCTCACCACTCCTCTTCAACGTAGTACTGGAAGTGCTTGCTACAGCGATCAGGCAAGAAAAAGATATCAAGAGAATCCATATAGGAAAGGAAGAAGTCAAGCTCTCATTGTTTGCAGATGACCTGATACTCTACTTAGAAAAACCAAAAGACTCTACCAAAAAGCTTCTAGAAACAATGGACTCATATAGCAAAGTGGCAGGCTACAAAATTAACACACAGAAATCAATGACCTTTTTATACACCAATAATGACAGGGAAGAGATGGAAGTCAAGAAGGCAATCCCATCACATTAGTGCCACACAAACTCAAATATCTTGGAGTCAACTTGACCAAATATGTGAAGGACCTATACAAAGAAAACTCTAAAGCCCTGCTCCAAGAAATAAGAGAGGACACACGGAAATGAAACACATACCCTGTTTGTGAATTGGCAGGATTAACATCATTAAAATGGCAATACTCCCCAAAGCATTATACAGATTTAATGTGATTCCCTTAAAAATACCCATGACATTCTTCATAGAAGTGGATCAAACACTTATGAAGTTCATCTGGAACAATAAACACCCTCGAATAGCTAAAGCACTCCTAGGCAGGGCAGATTATGACAATGTGGCTGGACAAACCATCTTGTGGGACTGTTGAGCCTTGAGATCTGTGCCATGAAGAGCTTATTGCAGACTTTATTGGAGCTAGATCTTCTGAGTGGAGGTGGGGAGAGAGGAAGCAGCAGATTCTCTTAACGAGGCTACTAACTCTCCTCCCCTTTTCATGAAAATCACCCGGGATCTCCAAAGGCATCAAAACTCTAGGTTCATATTCAATAAAAAATAATTAAATATATTTTATAAGCTCAAACAGAAAAAGGTTTTAAATATAAAGTCATCATTAATCCTTTCCCAAATAAAATGAATTTATATAAATTATACTTGGTCAAAACGTTTTTCAATAATTTACTTTGTAGCTTTAAAAATACTGTCTATGCTGGTTAAAATAGTCTTAAATTTATGGATGATATTTTACTTTTTGTAATTAAAATAAAATTGTAATAGTTATTTGCCTGGCATGTGGCTCATATGCATTCCCCCATTCTCTCACACACAATTAAAGCTTTCCTAAAATTCTTTTCTTACATAAATGTTTTCTGTTGAAGCAAGAATAGATGTTGTAAAGAATAAAGAATTACTCATAAGACATAAACGATTATATTATACATATTACCATTGCTGCCACAAATAGTTTTATTATCATGCTACTACCCAATACCTGACCAGAAGGTAACAAGGAAACATGAATATGTCTGACAATAATAAAATGTAAGCTGACTGCATGGAGGTTGCTATTTGGAGAGGTAGGTATGTTGTGGAAAGAACTAGACCCCAAAATAGGGTCCAAGAGGAATGTAAACTGTAAACTAATGACTATCCTAGCTTTTGGAGACTCTTTCTGATAAGAGAAATACCTCACTAACCAACTTATAAACACAGACCCCCAGGATACACCCAACCACACAGTACTTACTATTCATCACTATATTGTAGCAGAGAAATGCATACCAGTATTTGAATATATTGGTAAAAACATGAATAAAACAAGCTACTTTCCTCAAATCTGTCTCTTATATTCATAATTGAGTTTTATTTATCCCCCTTTTCATCAAATGACTACAGAAATTACTTCATAAAACAATGTTACTTTGTTTTCTCTAAAAATCTGTTTTTAACATCAGCAAAGCTCTCAGAATCAGTAAAATTTTGCACTGAGGTGCCAATTAGGGAATGATTAGGTACGGATGACCTTCATATTTGGGGAGTACCTTAATAACTATATACCGTGACTGCACAATTTTGCTATAATAAAAATAAAGAAAAAACAGTTTTATAACTGACAACATAACAAATCCATGTAGGAACTCCCTTTCTAGAGAGGTATTGATAATAAGGCTACTAATTAAATATTTTATGGCTTTCTTTGAGATCTCTGCTCATTATACTTTTATCACATTTATATAATTAAAAATGTTAACAACTATTAACATATAGTCATGATTTTTCTCCAATTTTCAATCCAGTTAAATGGAATCTGTTCATGGAAACTAAATAAAGAAGACATAATAGTTTCACTATGATTTCAAAACCAAAAAATCGTCTTGTTTTGAATTTTAATTCCTAATTATTTGATAAATTTGGACAATTTGTTTCTTAGAGATCATGAAAATACAAGAAGATAACATAAGTTACTGATAGAGTAACTTGAACAAGTAGGGTCCAGATTTTAGCTCTAGCCAGTTTTTAGACAAGAATTTGTAGCTCTCAGTTCTATCAATAATGATCAAATCTAAATCAAGCACCTTGATGATCTGCCAAATGTAAACCCTTGCTTATTATGATGTCTCCACATTAGGATCTGCCCTTTGACAAAATCCATGAAAGCATACTGGAAAGGACAGGGTCTTTGACAAAGAATATATCCACAATGAGGAACACCCTGTAAGTTATATTTGTGACAAGGATACTCAAGTAAAGAAAATAGCTGTCCACTAAAGAATACTAAAGGTGTTATAGATGAATTGAGATTCAGAATTAAAGTTGTATTTGGGTTAAGATATTTTCAGTGAAATTAAATATGATTATTCGTATCATTTCTGTTACAGTCTCCTTTTCCATGAAATAAGGTACCTACTTTAAATATTGAGGGCCATGGTGAATGTGATATGAAACTGACAAATTATGGATTAGCTTTGAAAATATTTACTAACAACTCCTAGTTCTATATCAGCATAACTTGGGTCAGGGGCTTCATTCTTATGCCAAACGTAGTCTCTTGTATAGCAATAACAGCAAGTAGGATTTGTCTAGCTTTGGAAATTGAATATCTCAAAACCAGGAATAGGAGGCCATTATTTTGATAGCTTTCTGTCCAAATACATAACCAAGTTATAAGGATGGAAACATAAGGAATCAATACTTACAAACTCTGATGTGAATTAAAAAGGAACACACAAAAAAAGGTGTTCCACTGATAAAATTTAAAAAATGCAGAAAACTGTAGCTTACCAGGTAATTAACTAAATTGCAAAAGTTAAAATCCTTCAAAATTGGATTCCTCCTCCTCCTCATCTGTATGTCCAAACAGAACTTTGGCTAGTATCTGATGTGGGCATATTAGCATAGACATTATCATCATTACTGAGTTTTCATATATCATCACTGTTGTCGGTCTCATACAAAGCACAGAATATTATGGGTTAAATATTTCAGTGGGCCAGAGTGGTGGTGCAAGTGGTAAGGCATCTGTCTTGCCCAAGCTAGACTAGAATGAACAGATCCCCTGGCATCCATATGGTCCCCAAACTAGGAGAGATTTCAGAGTGCATAGCCAAGAGTAACCCCTGAGTATCACCGGGTGTGAATCAAAAACAAAAACAAAAACAATTACTTCAATAGCATAGAGTTCAGTTCAGCCGCTACTTGTGGACTGAGCTGAAAAACTGCCCCTCCAGCAGAGAGCAGAAGACCACTTGAGACTACATGCATTTGATTTGGTGCATATGCTGATTTGGTATAAGCCGAGTTTGGGATTTTCAGCACAAAATTTGTGCCCCAAAAACTCAGCTTATACTAGAGTATATAGGTATATTTTTTGTGTATTGGTTTTGTAGGTCAGGACTTCATTATATTTATTTATTTTATAAAAGATTTTTAATGGAATCTTTAGAAATGATATATATGTTCATGTCTTCCTTGAATAATAGTTTAACTTATTTTATAATTTAAATAATTATCAGTTTTTGGCTTGCCTGATTGCCATGTATTCCCAAAATTATATTAAACAATAGCAGAAAAAGTAAAGATCCTTACCTTCACCTGATATTTGGAAAAAAGTCTATTTTTCACCACTATGTATGATGTTGGCTGTGGGTTTTCTGTGTGCCATTACATAACTTTAAAATACATTCTTTCTATTCTTTCTGTTCTTGTTTCCTTGAGGAGTTTATTTTTTAAATAAAATATTTAAGCACCATGATTACAAGCATGATTGTAGTTGGGTTTCAGTCTTAAACAGAACACTCCCAGTGCAACATTCCCACAACCACTTCCCCCCATCCTCCTTCTCCACCCCTGCCTGTATTTATTTTTACAGTTGCTTTATTAAATGAGAACATGCATAAGTATATCACATATTTTATACATACAGATATACATGCATTCATACAAGTTATGAGAATAATAGAGCATGAACATGAGATCATTTAGGATCATATTAGGTATTGAGATATATAGGCCATATACTCTATAAATTGAACCACATCCTTAGCCTCCTCCTCCTCTTTCTTTTCTTGTCTTTTTTCTTATCTTCTTTTTTCTTCCTCCTCTTTTTGTTCTTTCTCTTCTTCCCCTTCTTACTCCCTTCTTCCTCCTCTTTATTCTTCCTTTTCACCTTCCTCATCTTCTTAACTCTTCTTTGCCTTGTTCTTCTTACTCTTCTTCTTTACCTTATTCTTCTTACTCTTCTTTTTTTTTCATGATTTTTTGGGTCACTCCTGTCAGCACTCAGGGGTTACTCCTGGCTCTATGCTCAGAAATCGCTCCTGGCATGCCTCAGGGAACCATATGAGATGTCAGGATTTGAACCACCAGTCTTCTGCATGAAAGGAAAACGCCTTACCTCCATGCTATCTCTCCGCACTTCTTACTATTCTTCCTCCTTTTCTTCTTCTCATTCTTCCTCCAACTCCACTTATTATCATCATCATCATTATCATCATTATCATCATCATCATCATCATCATCATCATCATCATTATTATTATTCTCTTCCTGAGTCTCTGGAACTTCAAAGATTCCTATGTTGTTTCTGTTGAGTTTGTCAAAGACTTCTGTTTTCATCTGTTCACATTCTTTGAGTAGTTTAAACATTGTCTGATTGTTTTTTTTAAAGTTCTTTGTGTGTGTGTGTGTGTGTGTGTGTGTGTGTGTGTGTGTTCCTAGGCTATATGCCTAGGAGTGGTATAGCTGAATCATATGGGTACTTCAGCTTTTCTTTATTTTTTTTAATTTCTTGACTTTCTTTTTCTTTTTTTCTTTATTTAAACATCTTGATTACAAATATGATTGTGATTAG
>PVKC010031096.1:0-14560 GCA_004027635.1 Crocidura indochinensis
GCCCCCAGTGGATGGTCACTACAAATTGGCATCCCAGGGTTGGCTCTTGGCTCACCAGGCAGCCGGAACCCATGCGCCCCTACAATCCTAAGTCTGGCAACCTTGTAGATTATCGCTGGTAACAAGCTGGAAAACTGCAGTGATTCTACACAAAAGAATTAGTTTTGGTAAAAACCACACGCAACTAACCATAAATAATATATTTTGTCATTAAAAGGATTGGAAATATATAAACTAAAAGTTATCTTTCTAAAGTTGATTACTTTCTAAAGTTACTTATTAAAAAGCAACTTTCGAAAGTTACTAAAAATCAAATGACTATATGGAGGGAAAAGAAAGAAGATATGTGTGTGATGCACTCTTTGTAATATTCAAGTTCTTTGTTGGGTGACAGTCATGGGCTCTTTTATTATTTGTTTTACAACTAATATTGTTGAATTATATTTTTTCGAGTTTTACACTTTCAAAATATCTCTAAACTATTACATTATAAAAATGATTTTGTGCTTAGAGTTTTCGATGAATCTCCATAGCAAGTTTTCTTCCCTTAAAAGGCTGGTTAGTTATAAAGACTTTCAGGGGAATTACATCAACAAATTAATTCAAACAGACTTACATAGGCAATTATGATTCTTTTCCACAGATGTATATATGTATTGTGCCTATAGTTATCAAAATGTAAGTTTAAAATACTTGATAAAGCAATCTATTCCTGGAGCTTAAACAGTTCATAGGATTGTGTTTATGTTATTCAGAAAAGGCTCAATGGTTATATTGTATAATAATCATAGTATGTCTGCTAACAGTAAGTATAAATTTTCTAAATATACACATTACGCAAAGAAATTGTACAAACTCAAACCTATAGTTCACCTAAAATAAATATGGCACTGTATATAGGGTGTTGGCTAAGTCATTATGGGAAATAAGGTGAAATATGATCCTTAACTTATACAGGCATGTATCAGGTTTCTGAAAAAAATCATATAAAATTTCTTTTCTAAAGGTCTGTAGGGGAAACACAGATTATTAATTTCAAGGAGTGCTATTGCAGTCTTTCTGTAAGAATTATATGTCTGGGTACAGCAGTTACTATATACTAGCACTAATATACTTGAAAACATTCTGTGAATTGAATAAGAATATTTCCATCCCAAAAGTGCCAAATAACAGGTCAGCACAAGTGAATGGAGAAAGGTATAATTATGGGTGCATTTAATACCTGTAATGAATTCAACTTTGAAAGCTTTCCATTGTTTATATGTCATATCCTGGTTATAAATAAATTTTAAAAGGTATAGCACAGAGAGAACACTGAAACCACAGAGATTGTAGGTATATATTCTGTACTTGTTATGTTGCGATGACATACTATATTATTCAGTTACATGTAATCTTGACTGCCAAGAAATATGTTTCTACAATGTGAAACTCTGAATTTGTATTTTAGTTTCTTTCAAGTCTTTTAGATTTAATATTGCATTATAACTATCAAAGTCTTATAGATGGTCAGACAAAGACTAGAAATAACTTTTCATGTAAGTTAAAATATGAGTCTATAGAAGAAAATATCGTCACTCTATTATAAAGTAACATGAAGAAAGCATGGCTATTACAATATTATGGGAAAAGTGAAGCAATGCTATTTTCGTTCTGTAGATAAACTGCACATATTTTATAAGCAATGTTTGAATTTTCTGAAAATATGTATAAATAAAAATTGGGATAGTGTCAAAAATCCCTAGTGACAATTAAAAAATTCAACTGTCCATCTGAAGAGATAAAACAGTGAATAGGATGCTTGTCTTGCATAAAGATGAACCAAGTTTGATCCATATCACCCTATCTGGTCTCCAGTATCTAGAGTGCCTTCTCAGTACAGAGCCAGGATTAAGCTGTTGGGTGTTGAAAAAAGGCATAAACAAACAAACAAATAAATAAATAAATACATAAATAAATAAATAAAGCCAACAATTTTAAGTGACAATAATATGTAAAAGTTTGCATAAATAGTATGGTATGTGTGGTTCAGGTTCTAAAGACAAGTGCCTAAATTTTCAATGAACTTTAGCATCAATTAGAACTTGACAAACCATAAGATTTGTTTTTTTTGGTGGGAGTCACATGTGGTGGTGCTCAGAGGTTACTCCTGGAGCAGCACTCATAAATTACTCCCAGAAGGCTTGGGCACCATATAGTTCGGCTGCATGAAAGGCAAATACCTCAAGGATGTGCTCCTCAATATAAGGTTTTTGAATTTAACAATAAACAAATAACCATTGGTGAAAGGGGGTATTATGTTTATGACTGAAACCCAACTATAATCATGCTTGCAAACATGGTGCTTAAAGATTTTATATATTAAAAAATCAACATAATCAAAGTATTGATTGTATTGATTACTACAGGAATATTTTAAGTGATATATTGGGTTTTATTTATAAGTCACTGAAAAAAATATTATTTACATGTTATGAATTTATAGCCAAAATGTTGAAAAGGTAATCTTATAAATTTGAGAATCAGTCTATTGGTAGAAGATATTGTAAAAACTTCATTGGTGTTCATTATTATAAATGTTAAACTGTGTGATCTATTAAACATACTTAATAGTAATATATTAATTCACTTACTTAAATGATGGATTTTTTCCACTCTGCTTTTCCCAACCATGATTACCAAAATGGTTCTTCATCATACCAAATGTTGTTGCATTAATTATTAATTATAGAGTCCTAGTGGTGGGTGGTGATGGATGGATGGTGATGCCTTTCTTAACTCTTAACCCTGCCCCTTTGGCCCGCAGGTCTGTGAGTTCAGGGTAACGGCTAAGAAATGATCCACAGGCAGTCAGATGAGGTTTCAGGAAACATGAGCTTTTATTACAAGGCCCTAACTATAACTAAATCTAAGTGAATAAGTAAATAGTTGTATACAAAACAGTAAAGGATTTTCTCTCATTACTGTAAAACTTTGTTTATTCATAGATATCAAGGGATAACAAAGATTATATGTGAAAGACACTATGGTGAATATAATTATTTCTCAAGTTTTTGCTCTCAAGTGTATAGGCTTAAAATTAGCAATATCAACATTACCTGGAGTTTTTCATAATTCAGAATCTTATGTTTTACTCTATACAAATCAATAGTGTTTATGAACTTAATAATATTCCCTTAGTTTTCGTGCACATTATAGTTTTAGTTCTAATATCTTGTGAACTGGGAGAAATGCTGGTGGAGAAGATGGATCAGAATCACTTTTTTTTTTAATTTGGCAAAACTGACAGTGTCAAGGAGACAACAATTTAAGGAGCTCATGATAATGTTTTAATTTCTTCTTTTAACTTGGAATGAAAATCTACCTTCTATGAAGAAAATACATTTCATAGATGATTTTTGTTAAGCTCAAAAATGTTCAATATTTTGGAGCCAGAGTGGGGCACAGCAGTAGAGCATTATGTAGCTGATTCAGGATGGACCTTGGTTCGATCCCTGGCATCTCACATGGTTCCCCAACCCAGAGGCGATTTCTGAGTGCATAGCCAGGAGTAACCTCTGAGTGCCACTGGATGTGGCCCAAAAAGCAAACAAAAAAGTTTAATATTTTAAAACATCAATAGAAATGAATTTTCGACATTATTGAAATGCCTATTTTCAGAGAACTTCTCACTTAGGAGATGAGAGAATACTTGTAAAAGGTGCTTGACCATTATCTAACTTGATCAATTGTATTCACTGTAAGCATGAGTTAGAATGGCAGGAAGACTCTCTGATTCCTAAAAACAGTTGGTAAAAATTATCTCACCAGTTGCTTGACTTGTGATCTCTGTACACAGAGTAGCTGCTAGGATTTCTACCAGGTATGTTGACTGAGTCTTCCTCATTTTTCTTTATGGTATGTGATATTTAGATCACTATCCCATGATTTATTGTCAATTATAACCCCATTAGTCAGTTTTGTAAAAGCACAACTATGACATTTTTATAGAAGAAGTCAAATTATATAAAAGTTCCTAGGGCCACCAAAAAAATACTATCTTGGGATAAATAATTAAACACTTTTAAAATGGAAGCATTTCTAGATGATTTTATCAGTAGCATCTTCCATTTATCACTATTTTTTTCAAAAAAAAAGTTAAGACCCCTAACAAAGAAATAAATCATGTGTACACAATAGAGCTACACACTCATTTCAATAAATGCTCATTTTAAAGGAAACATACTGTACTTTACAGAATCTAGCTTTAAAAATACCATCTCACTTTTCCAAGTCAATAAACGTTTTAATGACTATAGAATTTTGCTTTATAAATAAATATTTTAATAAATATTCAATTATTCATTTAGCTTTTAGCTATTGCCATCGTAGGAAGTACTGTTATAAATATTCTTTATTCAATTATAAATTACTTTATTTAAAGACCATGTATGACATATTTGACATAGTTGATCACAATACATTTTTGTTTCCAGATAAATGGGAGTGAGACTATTAAAAAGGAAAAAAAAGAAAAGAAATAAAAATGTACAGCAGTAACGAAGTTTTTGAAAATTATCACTTTCAATGAATTAATTAAAAGTCATTTTCAAAAGATCAGTAAACTCTTATTACTAGTTGATCATTCTGTTAATTCTTTTGTTTCTGAAGATGAGAAAGCTTCATATACACATTGGTGTATAAATTGGCCTGTGTTTTACCAGGATAACAGTAAAAAAAATACATATTTGAGTTGTTGGGTGACTGCAAATGCAGCTGTGCAGTATAAGAATTCAAGGCACTATTACTGATATTGCAGCGATTGCTGGTACTGAAGTTTCCAGAAGTACACAAACGGGGAAAAGGTGTCCACACACACTTAAAAAAAGTCCTGGTGATGTCAGTCCAGATACCCTCATAGCTAGAGTTTTAGTAAGATTGGTGTCTTTGCAAAGATTTCTGTGGAAAAGTGGTGAAGCTGGGCCAATTGGCAAGGTGATGTTTGTGGTTGATGGATGCAGCAGGCATGGCTTCCATAGTGCAGGGTATTGTCCTGCCCAATCCTCACATGATTGTCAGCTGTCAACTGCATGGCCAGTGTACCCATAATTTTTCATGGCTTGGTTTACATCTTTTTTTTTTTTTTTGGTTTTTGAGTCACACCTGGCAGTGCTCAGGGGTTACTCCTGGCTCCATGCTCAGAAATTGCTCCTGGCAGGCACGGGGACCATATGGGGCACCGGGATTCAAACAGATGACCTTTTGCATGAAAGGCAAACGCCTTACCTCCATGCTATCTCCCGGGCCCCGGTTTACATCTCTTTTAAAAACAGAGTGTTTCTATGGAGCTGACTGAATGCAAATCCATAAATATTTCTTTTGCAAACCCATGATTATTACCTCCAAAGAAATTTCTAGTATACTTACTGGTTCATTGACTATCTTGTGTACTGTACCTGTTAACTTTCCATTTTGATTGTTTTTGTTGTTGTTTGTTTGTTTTGGGGCCACACCCGACGACAGTCAGGGGTTGTTCCTGGCTCTGCACTCAGAAATTGCTCCTTTCTTGTGTGACCATATGGGACTACGGGGGATGGAACCTCAGTCCTAGGTCGGGCAAGGCAGGTGCCTTACCTCTAGCACCACTGCTCCAGCCCCTCCATTGTTTAAGCTAACAGAATAGTGACAAAACATAGAGTGTATCCATTTTCTTGATGTATATTCATCAATTTTGTCCTACACTCATTTATTTGTGCTCTTCTTTTTCTGTCGCTCTAGTTTTCATCTGAGCACAAGAACATGCATGCAAACCCCTTCAAGAAAAAAATTAATAAGATGCTGGCAGCTTTAGATTTCCTCAATTTAATTCCTATTTCACCATTCCAAAATCCAAACCAAAATTCACATCATGTTATTTGTTAATTGCCTTTAATCTGGAATAACTACTCTATATTATTCTAATTCTGTGCATTTTAATGGTCATTGATATTTATAGTCAACTATCTCTCAAAACACTACCTCTTTTTTTTAATAAAAAGCAATATGCAATAATGTTAACTTTCCTGGTACCTCCATATAGATTAGTATTTTTGTTGTTGTTGTTGTTGTTGTTGTTTGGGCCATACCTGGTGATGCTCAGGGTCTTGGCTATGCACTCAGAAATTGCTCCTGGCTTGGTAGTCATATGGGATGCTGGGGGATTGACCCTCGGCCTGTCCTAGGCTAGCACGAGCAAGGCATTGTGCCTCCGCTCTGGCCCCTAGATTAGTATTAATTTATAAAACATAAATTAAATTTGTTTTTGAAATATATACTACTAGAAACATGGTTATTTAAATATTTTTATGTTATAGCCAAATTTTTCCTTTTCCATTCCGTATTCAACATTATATTTTATAAAATATTTTATTTTATATGTGTGTGTGTGTGTTTTGTTTGTTGCTTTTAGGTCATACACAGTATGCTCAGAACTTAATCCTAGCACTATTCTCAGGGATCAGCAGTGTTCAGGGGACCATATAGGTTGCTGAGTACTTTAGGTTGGTCATGAGCAAGACAAGAGCCTACCTGCTAGGTTATCACTCCAGCCTCAAATTTTGTCTTAGTTTTATCGATTTATACATATTCTTTATTCTTTATATAACAAGGATGCCAACTTTTTTATAATAATTCATGTATGGTATTTAATAAATTGAATCTTTTCATTTTTATACATGTATGTAAAACCAAGCTTTTTGAAGTTATTTTTGCCTTCTAATGGACTTGACCACTTTTCTTTCCTTGGAGTTAAATATAATATATAATATAATATATGTAAAGATTTAATCTATTAATCTCTCATTTTTACTGATTCATAATGCCAACTTTACATTCATTCATTCTCATTTAATATCTCCCAAAGAAGTTTATCTTCAAGTCAATATTTAAATAACATGAATTTTTATTTCAAGTTCATTTTTAAATTCAAAGCCCCACATTTTGATACTAAATAAGAGGAATTTTCTCTACCATCTATTAACTGTACATCTAATATATCTGAACAGCAGACTGTTCTCTTGTACCTATTATTACATAAAGTAGATAGCACATTCGTTGCCAAACATATGTTATAGAAATAAAATTTAGTGCAAAGGCCTTTAATGAAACTGGCAAATATAGACTTATATAAATGTCAGTAAAATATTAAGTATCATATGCTAAGTGCCAAGAAGTTAAAATTGTTTTCGAAAGAGCAGAAAATTAATTGTTAAAAAGGGAAATTAATCACTTAAAATATTTCACAATCAATGTTATCATTTAATGCATCTTTTGGCAATTATTAAACCCTAGGGAATAGCATGAATATCCTTATCGAGTTTGGAAAGACACTAATGGAGAGGAGAATGGACTCATGCTTGCATTACATGTGGGCATGAGCTCAGAAAAAAGCAGAGGACAAAACAACTGCATAAAAACACTCTTAGGCTCAGAGCCCAGGGCAGATACATCCTGATGTCACCCCTTCTACAATAGCACCATTAACTTCATTAATTCGGTGTTTTAGTCCTCTTCTTCATTTTGTGTTTTTGGATGCCTTTCAAATTTAAGAGGCTATATTTTTAAAAGATACATAAGAATTGTTTATTTCATAGATTGTTAACTTTTGATTAATAAAAAATGTCATTTATTTAGGTAAAATATGAGAGGAGACCTAGGTTGTTGAATGCTTAATGTTTTAGCCGTCATAAAGGAAGCAAGCAGTTATTGGGCACTATTGCCAGATTCTGTTAGAAGCACTTTAATTTATTTTTAGTTTATTTAATTTTCAAATTCATCTTATGTTTGCTTCTACTTACAACTGAGAAAACTGAAGCAGAAAGAAGTTCAATGACTGCTTAAGTTTTAGCATGATAAAAAATTGTCTTATATATATGTATATATACTTGACAGATTTGTGAAATTTAGCTATGAGATGTCTTTTATTAAAAAGCTCTTCTAAAGTCCTCAATATTATAAACTCTAAACATGTATCAATAGACAAAAACAATCTGGATTTTGATAAAAACCAAATGAAGATTTTTATTTATTTTATTTGCTTGCTTTCACTTTTATTTTGCTTTTAGTTTTGGTTTTCAGATTTATAGCTCTTTGATTTACAATTTAAAATCTCTGTAAATGAGAAAATCTTAAAATATGTGAAAAATTCAAATTTCATGTTTGCATTAGTCTGAATCGAAGTTTGAAAGAGAACAGGAAGTTTGTGGATGGAGTTAAATGGTTGGCACCCCAGTGCAGTGGCAGAAATGTCAACAACTTTCAGGGTGGTGATGTTTCCTCCCAAGGATGAGAAACAAAGGGTTTTGTGCCAAAGAATACTTCTGTCTGATTTCTATTTCTACCATGGATCACATTTATAGCACTGACTCTGAACCAGCAATGAACCGAAGTTACTCAATCTATACTGTCTTAAAATTATTTATTTATATATAAGTATGCATATATAATATATATACATATATATATATATAGAGAGAGAGAGAGAGAGAGAGAGAATATCTTTGCTGACTGCTTAGCCAAAAATGTATGATTTTAAGAACTTTAAGAGTTTGATATAATGGGACTGGAGAGATAGCATGGAGGTAAGGCGTTTGCCTTTCATGCAAAAGGTCATCGGTTCAAATCCCGGTGTCCCATATGGTCCCCCGTGCCTGCCAGGAGCAATTTCTGAGCATGGAGCCAGGAGTAACCCTAAACACTGCTGGGTGTGACCCAAAAACCACAAAAAATAAGAGTTTGATATAATAGCTTCTACATAATCAAATTAATATTTAAATTTTAGCAATTATAGATAAGTATTCATCAGTTCATCTCTCTCCCCCTAAAATTTTCATATAACCCTATTGTTTAGGTTGTACATGAGAATGCTAAAAAGAGAAATAGTGTAGGGAAGGCGAAAAGAAGGGGTGAGAAGCAAAGTACCTGAAAACATGCTTTGATTTAAGAACTGTGGAATCTCTGAAATTCGTTGTAACAACTGAAATAATCCGTCCCCAGGAGAGGTTCACTGATGGAGGAAGGTAAGACAAGTTCTCTCTCCTCCAGCTCGGTGAACGCGTCTACCACCCAGTAACCAGCAGTTCTGAGGTGAATCGGCGGGTAAACAGCTCACGGAGAGTCAGACTTGTGGAGATATCAGCTTTAATCGGTGGAAAGAACTGAGGTCCAATGACTCAGCATCAGTTCCAACCAAAAAAGCCCCAAGCCTTCCACAGACCCCTGCTTTATACACAAGAATCAGGTACCACCCTAGGGTAGGGGCAGAATGACAGGTCACATCCTAGGGTAGGGTCAATAACATACTAATACCAAGAAATGTTTACAATTCTGCTAGGTTACACCCTAGAGTAGGGTCCAATCACTGATCAGAGTAGGGTCAGAGATGTCCATAAATAACAATTCCTGATTATGATAAGATTAGAAATGTTTACATACGCAACAAACAACTATCTCTGTTTGAGAAGTGAAGAAAAAATGTTTTATAGAGATGTCAAATAATATATAAATTCTTACTACGGTAAGTCATGGATATGGTTTAAACTCAGACACTTGTGGTTCTAAGTTTGTGTGCAAGATTATACGATGTTCAAATTTTACTTCCCTTTTCCTTAAACTCTCTGAATCCAAGGACATCCTGATTCTGTGTTATTTAATTTTCCTCCATCTGTATTCTCGAAGATAGTAGAAGGGCCAGAGAAATAATACAGTAAGGAAAGAGCTTGCCTTGTATGCAGCTGACTGAGGTTCAATCCCTGGCATCCCGTATGGTCCTAAGAGATCACTAGGATTGATTCCTGAGCACAGAGCCAGGAGCAAGCCCTTGGCATAGCTGGATGTGTCCCCACAGCCCTCTCTCACCCTTCAAGTAAGAAATAAGATAAAAAGATACTAGCATAGAAGAAAATATAAGCTTTGAAATCCCAAAATCCCTGGTCTATCTTTATTACAATAAGCTAAAAGCATTTAACTTGACCTCTTTGAATCTCTGACATATTTTCTGATTAAATCTGTACAACCCAAATCTTACATTGCAAAACCAATGATGTAGCTTCTAGACCAATATTACAAAATCTAACAGGCACCTAATTATTCTAATGGTGTTTTAGAAATGCATTTTGTTGTTCTTCACTATAGATCTACTGAAAGATTTAGAATGTTCTTGAATAATAATTCTGATATTAGCATAATCTGAAATACACACCACTTATACATCTTAGGTATCATAGCAATAAAATATATGAGATCATATAACATCTTATTTATCCCAAACTATGACATCCTCTTTTATTTTTTAATAATAATATCTTTATTTAAACACCATGTTTACAAACATGATCATAGATGGGTTTCAGTCATAAAAATAGCAACCCCCCTTCACTAGTGCAACCTTCCCATCACCAATGCCGCCATCTCCTCCCTCCCTCCCCCAGACATTGTCTTTTAAGACTTGAAAGTTATTTAAGGGGTTTTGTTATATTCTTGGGGCAGGAGCAATAGCAGAGCTAGTAGGGCATTAAACTTGCATACTGCCAACTCGGATTTGATCTCTGGCATCCCATAAGGTCCCCAATCCTGCCAGGACTGATTTCTGAGTTTATAGCCAGGAGTAACCCCTAAATGCCACTGTGTGTGGCCAAAAACAAACAAACAAACAAAAAGAGTTATTTTACCTTCTTTTTCAAAATCCAGTTCTTTAAATTCATCTCAGACAAACATTTCAGTGGTCAAAACCACAACCAATGCTTACTTTATTTTACCATGAAATTACAGATCTCTGGAGTTATTTCAGGGACAGAATGACTGTTTTTGACCTTAGCATAGTTAGAGTCATATGACTATCCCAAAATCTGTCCTTTGAACCCATCATAGAATAAGCTATCTTTCATCCTGAACAATAATAATAGTACAGCGGGTAGGGTGCTTGCCTTGCATACAGCCCAAGTGGATTTGATCATCAGTATTTCATGTGTTTCTGTGAGCCTGCCAGGAGTAATCACTGAGTTAAGAGTAATAATTCAGCCCTGAACACCGCTGAATGTGGCTTAAAAACTAGGAAAAAAAGAAAAAAGAGAGAGAGAAGCTATTTTTGATTTTCCTTCTTAAAGAAAAAAATAATTAATTTTATCTGGGCAGACAAGACATCCCAATTCAGCTGTGGTTTCAAACAACATATACAAAAGGCTTAGATGCCTAACATGCAAAATCCTGAGTTTGATGCCAAACACTACTTTCTTCTCCCCTTTCCTAGTGCTGCTGAGAGATGGCCAGGTGGGAAAAAGGTGAAATAGATACAAATACTTGAGGTAGGTCATATTTTATCTCATATTCATGCTAACATAACAGACCCCAAAGATATAAAATAATTATTACCAGGTATAATACATTTCCCCACAAATTTGTCTTGCTCTATACAAAAACTATTCTTTCCAAATTACCATGGTTGTGGTAGTAAAGCATTGACAGAATCTACTGACATGGTTCCAGACTTGCAATGGTAGGAAAGATGCCCACCAACATGCTGTTCTTTACAGTGAAAAGGCTGTAAAAGAGCTTATCAACTTAATTACCAAGTCATTTAAAACATAACTCCCTGTGGATTATAGAATTTTGCCATGTACAATTATCTTTATTCAGTTCATGCATAAAATAATCCTTGCTATTCCTGATTCTCAGTTTAAAATTTATTATAAACATTGTAAGAGATAAATATAGCATGTGAGCAAACATGGTGTACTGCTCAATTGTTCAACAGTGTATTCACACAAACAATTGTTGGGGTAACTATTAATGCCAAAAAATATGTGAAGTTGCAATGACTGTGCATTTGAAGTCTAGTATGTCATTTGTTTTATTCATGATAAACAGATCATTTAGTTGGAAAAATCCCATCTGCTGAGATATATCTCTTATTATTTATGAGAACCATGTTTAGGAATGCAGGCGGCACATGTGCATAATTAATCCTGAAGAGAATTAGACATTGTTTGATTCACAGCTGAATGCAATTAGCATTAGGAAGTTTACATATGTTGGCAATAACACAGATTAGCAACTAAAGTGCTTGTTAAAAAATTTAACCTGAGGCTGCTGGAGCAGACCTCTCTTAATGATGCTTTAAATGCTGTTGATGAAGTAATAATCAATTTTGTTTTATAAATAGTAAATCAAGAATTTAGGTCCAATTAGCAGTGCTACAGATCACTTCACTTCCATATCAGATGCACTTGTGATGTGTGTTATGAACTTTCTTTGAGTCTTGTGTGTAAACAGTTGTTATGGGGAAGTCATTATCCTTACTGGAAAAGAGATACCATTTCCAGGTAGAGAAGAGTGACATGTCTTACCTCTTGGAAGGAATCCCCTAGAAATACTTAAGTCTTTGTCTCTTTGGGTTTTAATTGCAGCTGGAAGAAACAATGCCCTCTCTTTTGCAAGCAGAGTCATTAGCCAGCTTTACAGACTGTGAAACAGTCATCTTAATGGGGAGGGAGGAGAGAATGGAAACAACGAAAATGAGGCCTAAAGTAAAATTGAGCTGTAATTGTATCCACTTCAACTTTAAGAAGTTCACCATTAATTAAAATATTTCTGCATGCACACTCCCCGTTTAGACTGGCAAGAAGAAGGCAAGACTGCATGTCAGGCAGCCGGGGAATCTTCAGAAAAGCAAAGCCCAACCTTTTCTGAGGGAGCTTCGCAGCTCAGTGGCAGCAATCTTAGGAATGCAGACATGCACTCTACTCACATAATTCACAAAACCCTTAGTGGAGATTTTGACTCTTTTGTAGCTTATTATGAATTAGTATTACATATTTTACAATTACCCAGGATATAGACATTATTTAAGAAATTGTTTAAATTCGTCTCATAAATTTCCTCCGTAGTTTATACCATATTTTAACATCTTTGGGTGTCTCCCACAATGATAACTATATTATGTTAATTGAAAACATGTTTTCCATTATATAAATAATGCTAATATAATCTTAAATTGAGTTCATTGGAGTATTGTACTGAATAGCTTTTGTGCCAGGCTCTGTGCTAGCAATGAGAAATAAATGAGATGGAAATATATCTCAAAAAGGATTAAAATATATTCATAAAAGCAATGCTACTTGTGATAAAAATGGCAAAGTACTAATTTCATTTATTTGTAACTCAGTATTTGTGTGTGAAAATTTTCTAACATGATTTAGACTCTTCCTCATTACCGTGACTCATTTCTGGATGATAATCAATGACCAAAGATGAATCTAGAACAGAAAAGCATGTGAGAGTAGAGTGTTTTCATTTCACTGTGTGGCTAGATAATTTTTATATTTGCAAATGGTTTGAAACCAAACATCAAGCAAGAGAAAATATTTCCAAGATAATTTAAAATAATGATTCAAATTTCTGTGGCTGTAGAAAGTCTTCTTGGCACACACCCTCACATCAATTTTCATATATGTTTTTCTCTATGACTGTTTTCCTTCTACAAAGATTGCGCTGAGGTAAGAAAGGAGTTTTATCCCAGTTGCATCTTCAGTTGTCTCCCAGACTCTTAGGATTCACCAAAACCTGTTTACTAACTGATCTTTTACATTAAAATCTCGTTGACTCCTACTGTTGACAGAGAGAGACAGAGAGAGGAAGAGAGAGAATTAGGAGAAAAGACATTATTCATTTGCCTTGCTTCCTTATGAAAACTTAAGCATCATAACTAATAGCTTACTAGACACCAAACCCAATTCAAAGCCCTTATAGAATATTCTCCAATAACCCATTGACCCTAATAAAATTAAGTTTATATTAAGTTCTTCTGATAAAACTATAGATGCTGAATCATATTTAAGCTTGGGCTGAAGAGAAACTACATGGTATAAAGCACTTGCCTTGGATGTGATTGACCTAAGCTCAATCCCCTTGAAAACATGAAGTTTTTCAAGCACCATCAGAAATGTCCCCCTGAGCAGTATAGATTGAATTTCATTATACTTTGTATGTCTTGTGAGGTCCTGATACATGAGCCTAGAGGTTCTTAAGCTTTTTATCAGTTGTGAAGAGCCACTCCTCATTCACATCTGTTATGTGCTAGATGTTTTCACCTGTCTGCTAGAAATACCATGACTCCTAAAGAATTACGAAGTGTGGAGAGACAGTTAGGGAACAATACAGTGTGTAGGTATCTGAAACAAGAATTAGGCTGCAAGCAAATCAATTATCAAAACTTTCTTCCATTGAATACTACAGTCACTGACAGTACACAGAAAACAGACATCGAAGAGAAGAAACAGAAGTATTGAAAGAAGTAGTACATGTGTTTATTGCAGTGTTCCAAGTCCTATTTTTCTTCTTATCAGCACAAACTATAAAAGACTAGCCAATCCTTTTTTATATAAACTGAGATAAAAGCTATCTTATGACCATGAGCATGCTGACTTCCAAGCAGTTTCAAGAAGATTCACCATTGTCAAGTTCATGATTCTATGTATCTATAGCACCTATGTTAGTAGAAAACTAATAGGTGTTTCTTGACTAAAGAACAATATTTTAAAAGGCAATA
>PVKC010031097.1:0-14619 GCA_004027635.1 Crocidura indochinensis
GTGTGTGTGTGTGTGTGTGTGTGTGTGTGTGTGTGTGTGTGTGTGTGTGTGTGTGTGCATCTTGTGTTCTGTCTGCATCCTCAGAATCTGGTCTTTCCTCATCTCAATCTGTGTTTCGTGGTGGCAGAGTAGCTACTCCTTCCTCAGCAACCCTTCCTCATTTTCACGATCCCAAACAGGTAGGAAATCTGTAAGGGGAAGGGAAAGCATTTCTCCTTTCCATCTTCTGACCTTTGTTGTGAGAATGAAATCTCTGCTTTGTTGTGAGAATGAAATCTCTGCTTTTCCATCTGCCTGAAAAAAGTACCCAGTGGAGGGAGTAGAAAGGTCATGGCCACTGTTCTTTCATGTTTTATCCACCGGCCTATTTGTCTCATCTCAACCCTCACATCCTTTTCCTTGACACATTCAAGCAACTTGTCCATTTGCTGAAGGTCAACTGGAAGAGAGCAGAGGCTGCTGTCCCACGGATGCCCATGACAGGACCGGGTCCTCAGCAAGACTGGCTGGGCAGTGGTCAGAAGTCCCGGCTCTGTACTCTCCCACTAGGAGATCGTTGGGCACCAGGAGCACCTTCCCTTCAGAAAGAAGGTCCATGTCCTGCTTGCCATAGGCTTAGGATTGGACATCAGAATCATTAAGGGGCTACAGTGAATGAAGACCTTGCCATGGCCTCTGGCTGGAACTTCACCTCAGCCCCCTGCAAATATGCTACAGAAATGCCTGTTTGTCCCTCTGCAGCTTCTGGGCACTGCCAGGAAGAAGGAGGAGAGTGCATGACGCTGGTGGGGGAGATGGGGCCTGCTTCAGCCTCTAGAGGAGGGAAGAGGTCCCTAAGTGAGCACAGATGGAGTCCAGGAGAAGGAAACCCAGGGCTGAAGTGAGAGCTGAACAGTACGTGTGAATGCAGTTCAATCAGTTCGCTCCTGGTGTGAATCCAGTTCAATTTAGTTCTATCATGTGAATGAATCCAGTTCAATTCAGTTCTCTGATATGTGTATATAAATCCAGTTCCTGTGTGTGTGTGTGTGTGTGTGTGAGAGAGAGAGAGAGAGAGAGAGAGAGAGAGAGAGAGAGAGAGAGAAACTCAGAGGGCTGTGTTAGTGCTGAGCCATACAAGGTTCTGGTGAAGTGGCCTGGCCAGTTTATACTTTGGAGGCCTCCATTTTACCTTTCCAGCATCTGGGGACACTTTCCAGCTTGAGAGCTGAACCTCTGTCTCCTGAAGGTTCCAGAAAGGCTGATTTGTCTTTTAGACACAGATACACTGGGTTTCTCCTCACAAGGGCATTTCTGGTGTCCTTCTGTCTTTTCAGTACCGGACTGATCCCAACTTGGCTCTAAGACCCCATGTGTCTGCTCCTGGCTCTGTCATAGTCATTCCTGCAGCACCTGTGGGCATCTCCCCTTCGGACAATAAAGAGCAAATGCCTCCATAGTGCAGGCAGGGCTGCAGGGGTGTATCCACAAGGTCTTCTGGGGTAGTCTGGGAAGAGGATACTGAGCCTCAGGGGCTTATTTCCTGACATTTACCTCAGTCACTCAATTCTAACTATCTCAGAGACTGCTCGGGGTACCTGTTGTGTGTACCCAGCTTAGTGCTCAGCCTCTATGGACAGGGGCACTGCCTGCTCCTGGAATGGACACTATGAACTCAGATGACCCCAGATAGGTGCTGGTGAGAGCCCAGGAATCACTTTATGGAAATGAGGTTCCCAGAAATCCTAACAAGTGGTAGCATTGACATTTCTGTTACATGGTTGTGCTTATTTCTTGAATACAAGTCCTCCAATTCTGACCCCGAACACTGGTCAGATGGGTCTGAACCAGAAAGCGCTCTGTTAAATAATCACACACACTTAGTAAAAGAAAATACTTAAAAGTTCTTCATGTTACCCTAACTCCAATCTGCAGACCATCTTCCAATCGATGAGCTCCTGGAACGAAAAAGTATCTTCCTCTTCCATTCTCACCTTTTATCTATGGAAAAAGGTCACACCTAGAAGGTGGGACCATCTGGTTTCACTACCAATCAGAGGTGCTGGACTCATAGAATAACATCCAATGAGAAACCATGTGGGTGTTGATTGACATAGAGACATACAAATCCTGTTATCCCACACTTCTCATTTACTCATCAAGACTTTCATATTTTATGATTCAGATTGCTTCAAAATGTTCTGGATACCCCTCTCTCTCTCTTCTTCTAGAATTTCTGAAGAGATATTCCTGTGGTCTTATTCTAGAACATTGCTGGAGCTGTGCCTCTGGTGCCTTGTTCTAGAATGTTCAGGAGTTAGAGCATTGTTCTTGTGCTAGAAAGCTCTGGGACTGTGTCTCAGGCTCTTGGTTCTTGTTCTAGAATATTCTGCTTCAGAAAAGTCTTGGTCTAATTCTAGAACATATCAGAGCTGAATCTCAGGGATGTTCGGTATGTAGGTTGGCTCATGGGAGAAGTTTACCTGTATCATTTTGTTTGTTTTTTGGGCCACACCCTGGCTATCAGGAGTTACTCCTGGCTCTGCCCTCAGAAATCACTCCTGGCATATGGAATGCCAGGGATTGAACCCAAATCCATCCTAGATCAGCAGTGTGTAAGGCAAACCCTATTCCACTGTGCTATCACTTTGGCCTCCTTAGCTGTGTCTTTGATGACAATGCTGTGCAGCTATCTGAGCAGGGATACCATTTGCGTTGCATGTGGCTGACACAGATTCAATCCCTGACAACCCGTATGGTCCCCCAGTGTCACCAGGAGGAGTGATCTCTGAGCACAAAGTCAGGAGTGGGGCCAGGTGGGGCCCAAATTGGTCATCCCACAAATAATGTAGCTTTGATTTGTTATGAACAGATTGACTCTGTATGATTTGAGATGGTGCTTGTCAAACCCACCTGGATATCACCAGCCTGAGGTAGATGAAGAATAAATAGACCCAAGATCTGGCAGGGTAGCCTTGTCAGTTCAAAACTGCATTTTCCAGGGATGAATCTAATGACCAAGGGCAATGCTATTGGTTTCTGGAGATTTCCTTCTGCATTGTGAGTTTGGTCAAGTTTCCCCAATATTGTTTTACTGGGACTTAAGAAGAAAGAAGTATCACTTCCAAAGATCCACTTAAGAACCTTTTAGTAGTATCTAATTTTAGATGCAGAGTTAAGACAAGTTCTTTCTTTTTCATCTGTTCTTCACCTCAATTTCATCCCAAGGGTGTCATTTCAACTATTCTATAATGGAGGACAACCTCCATTCTCTTCACCTTATTTTCTCAGTAGATCCTTCTCTGGCTCCCAACTTCAATGCACAATATTACTGGTGATTTTTTTTAAGTTGGTTTCAAGTCAAGACTATTTTTCAATCTCTTTGATGAAGCTTCCCCATGGTTTGGGAGTGATTGATTCAGACTGATTAGCCAACTGTTTGTTATGACATTTAATATTTTGTAGACTATTCATTAATGACTGCCAAATATGGCAGTGAAGCAGATGACAGAAATTTGCAGGTAAAAATATGGGTCAGTTGCTCTGATTCTCAATTTTGACAGCTCCAGATCAGTTTAACTGGGAGAAGATGAGCTTCAGCACTTCACAACCTCTGCAGGACATTCCTGTAAACTCCTCTGGTGACACTCCTGTGAACTCTCACAGATTGGTTGGCTTCCATGGGTTTGCAAGTGAAATACCTCATCTTTGGTGTTGCACTGAGGGTCTCTCTGAAAAAGTTGGGGACTTGCTGGGTTCTGGGCCAGCCAGTTGCTTGAATTTAAGTCTCTCTAAGGATTCACTCCCATTTTCCAAGAAGACCCTGCTTTGTTTCCCTTCTCTCAGTTCTGCTCTTGCTGAGTTGGATCTGTTTCTACAGGTTCAAGAGTTGAACTTTTCATTGGATCTGGGAGCTTTGTCAGGCTTTGGGTCCTGCTGAAGTCAACTGGTCATCAGCGCTGGGCCTGTTCTTATTCCCACTGTTCCTGTGTTTGGTTTTCATTTCCCAACTGGCCCTTGCCATGTCTCCTCTCCTTGATCTGAGGCCTCATTGCACTTATTTTCTTTTGTTTTGGGGCCACACCCAGCAGTGCTCAAGGGTTACTCCTGGCTCTGGCATGACCTGGCAGTGGTCAGTTGGGCTCTATGCCAGGCAGCGAGTGCAGAAAATAAGGTGTTCAGAACATAAAACATGGGGAAGTGCTCCAACTCTTCCTGGACGAGGGAAGGGACAGGCTTTGCTATCAGGCAGACAGAGCCCCAATATGATTCAGAGGAAGCCTCCTGCCAAAGGAAGCACAAACCTTGAAGCTGGAGCCCACTGTGGACCAATCCCTCCTTCCTCATGGAACCTGACCCCACCCCTACCTGAGACTCAGCTGGGGTGGGGACCCCCCTGGAGTTGGGGGACTTTCCCTGAGAACCATCCTGCAGGACCCTCACACTAGGAGAGGTAGGGAAAGGCTGGAGTCCAGATCTCACCTGGTGGGATCCTGGGTTCCATTCATGGTACCAAAGTACCCCCCACCCAATCAAACCAAGCCAAGAGGCAAATGTGGATTCCTTTCAAAATAATTAAAATAACACCAAATCTCAGGGCCTGCTGCCAGCAGCAGGAGTTGACAGTAGTGACCATTTCTGTCCTCTGAATGTTCCAGAAGTTGAGGGCCAGGCCCTGGGCTCCTGGATGGTCCTGGTTCCCCCAAGTACAAAAGGACACAGTGCTCAGGAAGGGGAGGGAGTCCTCCCAATGTTTCTGCACTGTTCATAGTCTCTCTTGTTTGGAGAGACTGAGACCCTCCTGGACCTGAAAATTGGACCACTCAGTGTCTGACTCCATGTCTGAGTACCAACAGGACAATCTATCCCCACTGTGTTCTCCCAGAGCACTGGGAAACAGGGAACAATGCCACAAATGTCAAATATCTCCTTCAGAGCTTAGAGACAGAGCAAACACGAGCCATTTTCCCACCAGTGCCCTGTTTCCACAAGAGTGATTCGTGCCAGCTCTGGCCTCTGTGAGTGTTCATGAAACTCAAGGGGCATCACTGATATTTCCTCTTATTATAAAGAAAAAATGCAGCAAAACATTCTATACATAAAAATAAATAAAAATGTACTTTTTGCCAATAAAACTTTGCTTTTATAAATTTATATTCTATTTTGATTTATATAGCCACTGTCACTGCAAAGATTTGGAGCCAGAACCATAGCATAACAGTAGGGCACTTGTCTTACATGAAGCTGACCCAAATTTGATCCCTGACATCCCATATGGTTCCCTGAGGCCTGCCAGGAGTGATCCCTAAGCACAGAGTCAGGAGTAAGTCCTGAGCATTGTCTGTTGTAGGACCCCCCCAAAATGATAAAATAATACAAAAGAGGAGCCAGAATGATAGTATAGGCATTTGCTTTGCATGTGGCAGACCTGGGTTTGACCCCAGCTCCCATATCCCTGAGTACAGACAGGAGTGATCCTTGAGCACTGCCAAGAGTGATCCCTGAGCACAGAGTCAAAGTCAGCTCTGTTTGGGGGCCTGGATGTGGCCCCAAAACAACAAAACCCAAAAATTCAACAATTGCACAGGGACAGTACCTGTGCCCTCAACAAAAGGGGTCAATTCCCTGCTTTTCAGAGTACAAAAACACTAACCCCAAGATGTTCTATCATGGGGAACTGGGATGCAAATAGTGTCTCCCAAAGGCACCCTGATTTTACCACCACAGAACAGGAACAAAAGCATCTTCAGAACAAGATTTGGTTTTGCTCCTCCTTATGTGGCTGGGAGACAGAATTACTTTCAGCACAAACAGTCATGTCAGCTTCCACGAGTGGCTAATCTCAGTGGCCTACAAAGCAGATGAAGGCTGCATACTTGAGATGGAGGGCAGTAGCCAGTGTCTGGGTTGGGACCTCTTGAACAAGGAGAACTTCCCTGGGCACTTAGAGGACCTGCAGAAAGTGCCAGCTCTGGGTGCATCTCTGCACCATTCTTAACAGTGAGGTTTACTGCCTGGAGGCTTACTTCTGCTTTTTTGGTGCTCATGAGCACAGAGCCACACTGAAGATGGGCCTTGGGGGACAGGTCTGTGATGTCCTTGTCCATCTGGAGGGTGGAGAATGAAAATCAGGTCCTAAATGAAATGCGGAGGCCCCCTCCTCTGGAACCCTAGAGATGGGCTCCAGGTCTCCACCATGCTGGTGTCTGAGACCCCACAGCCATTCCCTGTAAAATAAATCCCTGTGTTGTGAAATCATTCTATGCACCATATTTCAGATCCCCATGTGAACAAGGTCTGAAGAAGCAGGGTTAGCTACAAAGAATTAATAAACAAGCCAGTCAGGAAAGAGTCATGGAGTCAATGGTTTCGCTTCTCTTGGTTTCTCTTCAGGAGAAGCCAGACTACTGACCTTTCTTTATTCTTCCAGTACAAATTCAACTAGATGGGGGAGGGTAGATATCCAGGTGGAATTTTACATATCAAAGGGCTAGGTGAAAAGGAGAGAGGAAATAGGGGGAATGCCTTTGTTCTGAGTAAATAGCTGGGTGTCATCTAATAGTCTCCCTCCCAGAAGAATTAGTTATTTAAACTGCTGCAAAGGCTTCCATAGGTAAGTGGAGAGCTCAGGTTCTGAGGATGCAGCTTTTGGGCAAATCAGAGTGGGATGAAGAGCTGGAGAAACTGGGGGTCCTAGGGAACCTCTGGAGCACGAAGTTTTACTCGGTTCGATGATCAACAGCAATTATGTCACAAAAGTACCCGACTGCTGTATGTTTCATGACACATCTTTGGGGAGTGACACATGACGGGTTTTCAATCACTGGAACAGCTCTGTTCTTCATGGCCTGCTCCCTCTAGCACCCACATGGAAATGTGTCCTTGTCTTCTCAGAGGAGCTAATGATTTTTATTTATTTATTTATTTATTTATTTATTTATTTATTTATTTATTTATCTTTGCGTGTGAGTCACACCTGGTGGTGCTCAGGAATTACTTCTGACTCTGCACTTAAGAATCACTCCTGGCAGGCTCAGGAGACCATATGGGATGCCAGGGATAGAACCAGGTTGGAAGTGTATAAGCAAATGCCCTCCCTGCAGTGGTATAATTCCAGCTCCCAAAGCATTTGATTCTTAAAAACAGGTGGGAACTTGGGTTTATTATAAATAAATTCTTGATTCTATTCATTCTGTTTTATATTTTTTTCATTAGTTATATTTGTAATATTTGTTATATTATTATTGTTATTATTATTACTTTTGGAGTCACAACCACAGTGCTCAGGATTTGCTCTGTGGAGCTCTGCACTCAAGAAAGCACTCATGGTAGCGCTCAGGCTACCGACCCTATGGAATGCTGGGAATCGAACACAGGCTGACCTGTGTCCTGAAAGATAGTGCCACTGCACTATCATTCAGGCCCTCCTGTTGATCCCATGTTATAGGAATTTATTTTAAAATTCTTCTGCAAAGTTCTGATGTCAAACGTTCGGCGAGCATGTCACACTCAGATGCAACGGAATGTTTCTCTTGTGATTTAAAGTGCTGTTTAATGACCTGAAGTGACTTATCTGGGCCAAAACTGTAAACACTGCTCTGAAAGTCTGAGCACAGCCTCTGGATTCCCCCAACTGCCCACACAGAGAGGCCTCCAGATGTTGGGGATACGCTGAGCTCCCTGTATCCTGCATTTTTGGGCAGAGCAGAATCCAACACCCCCCAATATCATGCTAGAAGATGGGGGAAGCCTTGAGCCGCAGATAGGAAAGTGTTAACTTTCAGAGTCTGCACACAGACAGCTGATTAAACTGAGCAAAGTGGGGTGAAAGCAGATAGATGCCACCCATGGGTGAACCCCACTTGGAGAAGCCTGAACTTCAGTAGCGAGTCTTTGTTCTGCTCCTGCGTCTCTGAGATAGACAGGCCTGCCCTGGTGGTCTGTGAGCCTTGATTTATTGGAGTCAAGATCAAGGGGGACAAAGTAGGGGATTGAGTGTCATTCCTCAAAGCCTGACCGGAGCGGGGCTGAGCCCAGTTCTCCCTCCAGCTTCTCTGGGTTTCCCAGGCACATTTTCTGCAAGCAGACTGTGAGGACTGAGTTCCCCAAAATTAGAGCAGATGGTACAGGCAAGATCTGTCAGCTTTCTCCCAAGGGCAGAGATGGGGTGGTTGCTTCCCAGAGCAGGAGCTGCCTGGTTCCTTTCTCCTGTGCACACTTGAGGGACCTGACCAGCTTGGGACCCATGTTTCTGCTGTTTTATCTTTAATGCCCAAGAACTATTGAGCTATCCAGCTTCATGGTCCTTGGCATCTAAAATATCTGTATGAGACAGGGCTGGGACTGTGAGATGGTCAGAGTGAGTTAACCTGCAAAAAGAAAACAGTCTTCAATTCACCTGACTTAGGCACATGATTCCTCCTGGGTCTCCACTCTTCTTCCCCTTTTATCACCTTTCCCGCCCCCTGAAACAGACACACTAAGGTCAGTCACTAAAACACTCACCAATCCTCTGCGACCCCCATAAATACCATCAGCACATGAGCAATGTGGGGTGGGACCAGTCTAGGCTTTGGAAGAAAGAAAACCTTTTTTGTAAAATCAGAATTGACTTCCTGCTGGGATTCACAAAGGTCGCTAAGTTGTTTAAAATAGTTCATGATCTTCCATCACAGAATGACAGGAATTTTGATAGACAGTTGTATTCAAGTAGGTCATGACAACTATGAAAAAGTGGATCCCAGCCAAAAAAAGAAAAAGTAAAAGAAAAATCAAAACTTTATTAATGGCTTCACTGAAGTGAGCGACACAGGAGAGATGCTCGCTTCCTAGTCCTGAGGGTCAGCATGAGTGTCCAGGAACCATTTATTTCAGTGGTACTTTTCATCCTATTCTAAGTCCAATTGTCTTTATTTCAAGCTTGAAAAGATGAACCCTAAATATCAGAGGCAACGTGGGCTAACACCTAGCAGTGCAGTGTCCACCAGGGGAAGCCTTTGGTCTGGATTTTGTAAATTCTTCCTCTGTGTATATCTATGAAAACTTGAAATCAAGACAACGACTTGTGTTATATTTACAGGAACACAGATGAGATATTGAGAACATGAGATATTGAGCATATTGAGATATGAGAACACAAACACAGATGTTGTATTCACAGGATCACAGGATCACAGCGGGAGAGAGAGTAAATGAGTGAGAGAGCAAGAAATAGAGAGAACAGGATGCAAGGTACTTATCTTGTCTGAATTGGATCCCTAAACTTTGTGATTTCCCAAGCACCTCTAGGAGTGATATTAGAACTCAGAGCTAAGAGTAACCCCTGAGCACCATTAGGTGCAGCCTCAAAACAAACTAACCCCCTTTCTCCCATCAAAGCCCCTTGACAAGAAACCCTTAAGCAGCTCATAACCTCTCAGTTCCACTGGCCATCAACATTGTCAGACACTGTGGGCTGAGAGTGAGGCATGCTTATGGAATTCCAGGTGCATTGAGATTGTGGGACCCTAACATGCAGATTGGTCAGTGGAGCTCTAATGTGCAGAACGAGGTCGTGGGACTCTAACATGCCGAGGCATTTTGCTTCTCCAAAGTCATTTGCCCTCTGGCCATCATCCTCATGGAAGATAATGAGCGTCGCCCCCACAAATCACAGTGGATGCTTGACTGGCTGATTCTCATCTCCGCCTTGAGAGCTGTAACGTCCGTTTATCTGAGAGCATCAAGCACGGTAAATTATACGGTTGTTCTCCCAGCTCCTTGCCTTGCCTTTCCTCTTGGCTACATCTAGTAATTTTTTATTCCCGTTGCTACCTACTTGGGACTGACTCCATTTCTGCAATCCCTAAATACCCCAGGCCACAGGGTAGCAGGAGCACCATTCTTTTTTTTTTTTTCTTTATTATTGATTGGGGTGCTTTGATTTACAATGGTGCTAATGCTGATTCCCTTTCACACAGGAGCACTGTTTGTAATGATGCTTGAAAGGAGGAGAGGCAGGTGGGTCAGAAGTGGATATTTTTGCTTTGAGTGTGCTAAGCCTGGGAAAGGCACTGAGTCACGCTAACAGTGAAGAACCTCTGTGTATTGGGCACACACACACACACACAAACCCCCCCATAATTTGTCCCCTCTCCCACATGAAACCATGTCCTGTTGGGATGCTGGGTGATCTCTTCTGAGTCAGTGCTCAGTCTGTGTCTACACTGAGGGTAGCTACTTTTATCATTGGGCCATCAAATCCTAATGGACCATTTACAGAATCTGACCAGGCAACCAATTGGGACTCTTCCTACGCCCTTGCTCTAAAAGCTCTTTGTTTTTTTATCTTAAGAGCCGCTCTTTGATGTTTCCAAGATGCAGATGATAAAATAAACACACCCTTAGGTTCAGATGTAAGTGCCAATATGCAAACCACTAATCTACTGATTGGTGAGGAAAATGAGGCATTGTGTAGGTTTTTGATGTGAGGGACACAAACATCTTGCTCCAGCAGAATGCCAGACACTCAGAACTCAGCACATGCTTGTATACGAATAAATGCATATGAGACAGGATCAGAAGCCAGGAGACATATTTATTTTATAAGGAACGTGCCCAATCTCCATAGGTTAAAAATAGCATCATCTTGCTGAGAGGTTTCGAGTGAAGGGACAATGGATGGACTGACTTGGGGGGGACCCTTTCAGAGTCACATTATATCTTCACGAGTGCCCCTCATGGGAAATAATTCTAGAAATACATCTGAGCTTATGTGCTTGTCTATGTGGTTCATATAGTAACACCACAAAGCAGACCAAAAACAATTTCATGGCAACTTAATTCCCTCTTCTGAATACGACAAAACTTCACAGCAAATGATTTTTTTTTTCAAAACACATCACTGTATATTATTTTCCTATGAGAGATAGAGCCTACCACTGAGCATCACAGAGTACATGGGCCTTTTCTCCAGAGAGACATGTGGGGGACACATTATGGTAGTGGGAGGTGCTGCTTTGAGGCTCTCCACTTGCCTCTCAGCCCCCACAAGTGCTGTCTGCAGCCCCACACCTTCATTTCCTTGATTATTCTGGAAGCAGGTCAATGCATAGTGTCCTTCTCATGAGTATAACTATCGCTCTGCTCAACTCAATCTCCTCATAACCCTACTCTGTGCTCAGGAAATGTATATTGGCTCAAAATGATGAAATTTTGGTAGAGGCCCTTGGGAGGGGTCAGTTGGAAATGCTGAGATTTTCACTGAAGCTGCTCATCACTTAGGTCTAAATTCTTTTGCACTTTCTTTGGTCATATTTTTATTTTTTCCCCCACACAGCACGATTTTATCCAGCCCATTCTCAGAGATCAGTACAATTGTCAGGTCTTAGTCATTTCTCTTCATCAGTCAAAGTGCTTGGCATGAGCTTCCCATAACTTCTTCATGTTCGAGTTTCTTTTCAGACAAGCGTCCCTGCGTCTGCTCCAACTTCCAGTCAGGTGCTGTCATTCTGGCTGTTCACTGTGTATTGGAATCTGTCAGGTCTCTGACCTTTTCAGCTTTGTCTCTGGGCATCTGTGTGGCAGTGCAGCCACCCTTGGCTAGATAAAGTTTCAGTCCTGCACGTCACTTCTGACAGCTCCTCCGCTTCCCTCCCACTGCTGCTGCTGCAGCTGCTTATAAGGCCAAGTCCTCACTTGTGGAATTTCTTTATTTTGCTCCAACAATATTTTTCCAACAATTTCTCCACACAGATTCTTGTACAAAACTGGCTTTTTCTCAGTGAACGAATGTGTTCAGGGCAGAGCTTCAGGTGTGGGAGATAGTGAATGCAGAATCACATGGGAGGGCTTTTAGGGTACAACCAAACGCTCCTCAGAGGGAGGTTTGGTCCTTATGAGTTTCACCCCACAATGGCAAGAAGGAACCTTCCCTAGTGACTGCTGGTCCTGCATGCTCTGTTTGAATTTTACCCTCCTTGGGGGGATACCCAGGGCATAGATTTTCATGAGAGTAGTGCTGAAATGCAGCAGGGAATGACTCCAACAAAGAGGGGCCGACGGTTCAAGTTGTAAAGCTGAGGATGCAGCTGTACCAGATGTGATAATTTTCTCTGAGCAGCTCAAACATTTGAGCAGGAGAGAGTGAGTCCATTTCACCAGCTGGGTAACATCTTACAAGATCTGCTGCTAGGGGAAAAGAATGCAGGTGTATTTGCAGACCTCTCACCTGCAACATGATAGGATGTGGGATGCAGGTCTTAAGAAAACAGTGCCCGAAGGAGAGGCACAAACAGTGGAATGTGAAAAGGACGTGTCTCACTCATCCGTAGGTATACAGACCTGGGTATGGTGCTCGCCTCTGGAAGAATGGAGATGAGGGGACCCTCCAGATGCACCAGTCCCAAGTTTCACTGATATTGGAACCACTGCCTGTGTGGTTGAGTGACCTGTCCTGGAACAAAGTCCTGAAGAGCTCAGTGGTAATGGGGAATTGTTGGGACAATGTGCTGGTCTTTCCTAATAGACTCTGAAGATGTAGCATGAGGGAGAACGTACAGGCAGTTTGCTGCTTCATGGAATTCTCTGCACACTAGAACAACCTATACCCACTATTTTGAAGATACCTGTTTTGCAGCATCATCTGCTAGATATTTGGACTCTAAGACCGATGTTATTTGTCCCCCCAAGCAATGTGAAGTGTCATCAAGAGATCCAGTCCAGCTGCCAACATCACTGAGCAGCTGATGCTGACAGCAACCTCATCTCCCCCAGCCACAGGATGACACAAGGAGGCGCCACAGACTCATAAGCAGAAGAGCAGGGCCCACTTCCTGCATGTGTGGTTGCATTGGGAGAAGATGGTGCCTGTGTCCTGGGTCTGCAGTCCACCCCTGTGACATACCTCCATACCTCACTTCTGTGACATATCTCTGTGACACACTTCTGTCCCACCCTCAACCTCATCTCTATGCCCTTACTTTGTACCCCTTTGTCCCACTCCCATATCTATACTTGTTCTGTCCATCTGTCTGTCTGTCCTGGCCCCTTCCCAGCCCTGACACCACATCTCCTGCTCCTCTGGAGGCGGCCTCAAGTAACCAGGGAAACTAGTTGCCATAGTAACAGACAGGTTGACTCCGGGGCCCACAAGGACCTGCTAGACAGCTCCTGCCAGGACTGCAGTGGTGACTGCTGGGAACCTACCGCCTGTTGGCACTTCTTGCAGGAGCTCCTTCCCTCAGAGTATCCGGAATCCTCCTCTCAGGGTACATTGCTCCTCACTTGCTCAGTCCTCTACCAAGATCTGAGCCTCAGAGTAGAAGGAGACCAGAGGAGTGTCTGCCTGATGGCAGAACAGACGCTTCATCTGGCAAATCTACTCATATCTGAGGGTTCATCAGAAGCCTCCAGGCTTGCTGACCTGAGGGGTTCAGGGCTCCCAAGGGCACCTGTTGGTCACCCATTGATTCCCCTCCTCCATGGGGCTCCTTTGGACTGGCCCTCCAGAACACGATCTGGGGACAGAATGCTTTCTAAGTGGTGCCCATTCTGGCATCTGCCAGCCAAGCCCAGAAAACTTTGGAGGACTTGAGACTCTGTCTGTGTGTGACCTGCCCCAAAGTAACCCTAAACCAAGGATAACCCCCACTTGTAACAGTAACCAGTTTTTATTCTGTTCAGGATATTTCTTCTGGTGCTGGTCACTCATGGACTGGAAGTACCTCTGGATTGGCCCCCTACTGCTACCTATTCTCCACCTTAGGGGGTCTTCTTGCTTTTCCCAACAAACGCCTCAGGTCTCAGAGAGAAGCTGCCTATTTCATTTTCCACAACTAGTCTATCTGCCTGCTGAAATCTTTTACTAGTGAGCAGAAAGCTGGTGGTGAAATTTTCCTCAACCTGTTTTATTCCCTTCAATCTGTGTGGATTATTTCCTGTGTTGGCGTTTTCTTCCAGACCCATGCTCCCCAAACCCCTGAGATTGGGGCATGAGGCTTTGGCTTCACCAACCCAAGGGTGACCCCTGCTTGAAGATGACCCCATATCAAGGGTGACCTTGCCCAAGGTAGGGTTATGAGGTCGGGCTCCCCTGGGCACCAGTTACTCTGCAGAGAACTGGCCCTTAAGCTCATCTCGGGACCTAGAAGGGCAGGAGCACTCAGGTTGGAGTCCCTGGGGCAGGAATACTGTCTGTAGACACGTGGGGCATAAGAAACCATAGAAGGTGCGTCCATCTCTGAGCCTGCAGCTGCTGATGCACCAATTCACTCAGAACCACAGTGACCCAATTTCAGGCAGAAACACTCATAGCCCTCAGCACCAACAGACAGACCCAGACCCACCCAGTCTTTGCTAGCCCACAGTGCTCCCCTGAGTACTGGCTGGGGCCTGGGGTCTCATTCTTCCCAAGAGCAGCATGTAAGATGTCCTGGGTTCCTTCCCTAAGACTGTGAGGGACCCCTGAACACTGAACTAGGAAGGATCCCTGAGCATTGCTATGTGGGGTCCCAATACGAGAAATGCATTTTGTTCTTAAAGTTCTTGTTATACAACATAATGGTGCTGGCTGTGTTGTCCATCACAGCTGATGCTTCATGTTTATTTATATAAACATCATTTTACTGCACCTTGGTCACCCAGTTTGCTCTCACTGGACAG
>PVKC010031098.1:0-14630 GCA_004027635.1 Crocidura indochinensis
TTCTGCTACTGTAAGGAAACAAATATCAGATGACTGAGGATAGCAGAATAAATATTACCAGTTTGGTACATTGAGCTCCTGTATTAATTTCAAATTACTTCATTGTTTTGAAGGAATTGTGTTGACATTGGGCTGTCCTTCCGTCCACATCCATCTGGAGTGACTGTGCAAAGATGTTATGCCCTTTAGATGGAGGTGGTTCATTATAACTAGGTTATGACAGCAAAGGTGGTACCTGGGGTAGACAAAGGATAGACATGCCAAGACACTAATGCACTAATGAAGTGTTAACACTGCAAACACCAACTGGCTGCTAGATTCAGCAACTTGGAGAATTTTGGGTACAGTCCAGCAGAAAGGAAGCCACCTTGAAAGGACGCCATCGGTTAGAAATTGTTCAGTCTGTGCATGATATTTTCTATTCAAATGCCTTTTTGCTTTTCCTGCATAATCCACAGGGAAATGAATTAGAGGGTAGAATTTTTCAGATGGTGAAATATTTCACTGTAATACCGTTTCCTGATTGGAAAAAAGTAGAATTTCTCAGTCTGAAGTCTGTATTCAATCATTTTGACTGAATTAGTCAAATAATTGTCCGTTTTCTAAGCACCTCTCTGTACATGTTTTATCACAGAAAAAAAACATTAGAGGTAATTATTTCAAATAATAGTAGAGTAAAATTAGTATCTGCCAAGTGTTTGGAATGATAGCTGATACTGCCTGCCTCTCAGCAGTCATAATTTCCAATACATTCATCATTTTCCTCCTCATCTCAGTTTCCTTGCTGCTTTGGCTTCTTACTTTCTGGAACGGTGCTATGCATTTTCATACTTTCACCCTTTTCCATGCTATTATGATTTTTGGCCTATAAGTTTTCCTACCTACTCCTTACATTATGTTAAAAATGATTTTTCCTTGTTATGATTTAATCAATAGGTAACATTTATTTTTCTATCTCAATCACTTTCTTTTCATAACTAAAACAAAGGATATAAATTAATTACATTTACTTTATTTCATTTTATTAATTAATATCTTTATTTAAAGACCTTAATTACAAATATGATTGTAATTGTGTTTCAGTCATGTAAAGAACACCCCCCTTCACCAGTGAAACATTCCCATCACCAATGTCCCAAATCTCCCTCCTCCCCATCCCACCCCCACCTGTACTCTAGACAGGATTCCCTCATTCATTCACATTGATTTGATAGTTAGTTGTCAGTGTAGCTATTAGTTTTTATTTAGTATGGGAATCAGGAATGTAGTTCACTAGTTGAGCATATGTTTTATATATGCTGGGTTTAATTTCTGGTAACACCACCAAGAAAAACCAACAATTGCAAATCTTTGACTAGTTATGAAACAGATTATATTTCTTGTATGTTAATGAAAATTTATGCACTGATAAAAATATGGGTTTTAATTAGGTAATGGGAGAATTGGCATTTAATCTTTAATTATGATAAAATTCTTGTGACAATTATATTTATTTAAATAATTATAAAATATGTTGCACTTATATAATCTTTTAGCTTGCCCAAGATAATAATTTGCATAACACACATTTTTATAAATGCCTGTTATTGTCTTCCCATCTCTTGAGACTCAAAAAGGTAAATAGATTAAATACCACCACAGAACACTGTGCTTATATGCCATTAAATGCTATTAAATTAATGATTAATTGAATCAATTTAGAAGGAATGCTTTCATTATTGAATGATTAAATAATTTTGATCTCTAAAATATTTTTATCTTCTGAAAATGTTCTTATTTTTATGCCTGCACTATTACATTTCTGTTTATTCACATATAAGAAAGTAGTCTCTTGATAACCATTCTTTTTATGACTAAAACCCAACTAGAGTCATATTTGTAATTAAGATGTTTAAGTAAAGATATTAATCAAACAACAAAAGAAATTATCACTTGCTGAATAGATATGCTAGTTTTATGTACATTTTGTGTTTATTCCATAATCACAAAAAAGAGAAAGTAGTCACTTGATAACAATTATAAACAGGACTATGAAGTAATAGAAAGACTTTTATAGCCTTTACACAACTTTCTGAAAATATTATTCTAGACCTTTGGTAGATTAATGTCATCAGTGATACTGAGAAACGCACAATAAAAATAACCAGGCCATGTCAATCCAGTGGTACATCCTTGACTTCCTATCTATAGACCAAATTCAAATTATCCATATAAAGAAGCACATATATTTTACAACATTTTCATCTAGAATAAGTTCAAATAAGAGAAAGAGTACTTACAGGCATCATTTGAGAATAGAGTTAGATTTGTCTGAGTTCAATTTGAGATCTTCCAATTATTCTGATTTATAATGGAGATGTTTGTAGTAGTTAGGTTCCAATGTAATTGACATTAGTTTTCCACCTCTCTTAGGTTTCTTCTTTACTTTCTCTCCATACTCTCCCCATCTCCATCTCTCAACTGCTACTCCCTGACAGGAGGGAATAAAGATAACATATTGGACTTGCATGATGACACCTGTCTGTTCCCTATTCCATTGATATGAGGGTCCATCTTTATTTCAGCAACATGATTATTTAATGACTACTGCTATAAGTGTCATTTGAAGTTGAGAGAAATGATTCCATCTACTTCTATTTCCTAAGGATTGCTTTAGCGATTCATGAATGATTATTGTTCCAAATGAATTTAAGTACTGTTTGATTTATTTCTTTAAAAATTGATGGGTATTCTTGTAGGAAATACATTAAATCTGAATACTACTTTGAAAAGTAATGCCAATTTAATAATTTAATACTTGCATTTCCTGTGTCTTTTTGTATTTCTTGAATAAGTCCTTTGTAGTTTTCTTTTTATAGGACTTTCACCTTTTTAGTTAAGCTGACTCCAAGGTACTGATTTTCTGAGTCACAATTGTTAGTGGTATTATATTTTAATATCTTGTTCTGTTCTTTATTGTTTGTATGTAGAAAAGCTAGGGATTTTTGTGTATTAATTTTGTAGACTGCCACTTTAGAACACAAATATGTTGTTTCCAGCAGCAATTTAGCAGTTTTTATGATTTTCTAAATATAGTTTGCCATCTGACTGTAGTTAGATCTCAAGTTCTTTCTTACCTAGGTGAATGCAATTGGGACATTTTTCTTGCCTAATTGCTATAGCACGTGTTTCCAGTACTATAGTGAATAGAATGGGTGGGAGAGGAAAACTTATCTTGTGCCAGATCTTAGAGAAAAGGTTTTTAATTTTCCCCCATTGAGTATGATGTCTCCAATGGGCTTAGAGTAGATGGTTTTGAATATACTAAGAAAAGTTCCTTCGACTTCTATCCTATTGATAGATTTTATCATTAATGGGTACTGGACCTTGTCAAATGCTTTCTTTATATATACTGATATCTATGATTTTATTTTTATTTTATTGATATAATTTTTTGTTAATAGATTATGCATTTAAACCATCATTGCATCCATGATATGAATTCTACTTGATCATAGTATATAAACTTCTTGATGAGCTGTTGGATACTATTTGCTAGCATTTTTCTGTGAATATTTGTATTTGTGTTAATCAAGTGTATTTGCTATAATTCTTTTTTTTTCCTGTGGCTTATCTCTTTTTTTTCAGGGTGACAGTAACTTCATAGAAACTATTTGGGAGAATTTCTATGTCTTTGATTTGCTGGAAGAGACTGGAGAGGATTGAAAATAAGAGTTCTTTAAAGTTTTGAAAGAATTCAGTAGATAATCCATCTGGGTCTGGGTTTTTGTTTCTAAGAAGCCTTTTGATTACCATTTTAATCTCTTCAATCATGAGAGGTCCATTCAGCTATTCCAAATAATCCTGGCTTAACCTTCAAGGCTTGTAGGAGTCCAAGAATTTATACATATTTTCCAACCTCTCTTATGGCATACATATTCTAAAATTAATCTCTGATTATTCACTATAATTCTATATAATGTATTCTAATAATGTCCTCTTTTTCATTTCTGATGATATTCTTTATATTAAGTTTCTTTCTTTTTCCCTCTCTTTTTGAATCTTGCTAATGTTTCACAAATTTGCTTATCAATTAACCAACTTATGCTTTTATTGATCTTTTGAATTGTTCTATGAGTCTCTAATGCATTAATTACTGCTCTAAGTATTATTACTTCTTTCTGCCTGCCTGCTTCTGGTTCATTTTGCTTATCATTTTCCAATTGTTTTGTTTGTTTGATTTTTGGGTCACACTCAGCAGTGCTCAGAGGTTACTCTTGTCTATGAACTCAGAAGTTGCTCCTGGCAGGCTTGGGGGAAACATATGGGATGCCGGTATTTGAACCGAGGTCTGTTCTGTGTTTGCTGTGTGCAAGACAAATGCCTTACCACTGTGCTATGGCTCCAAGAACCACATTTTCAATTTCTTAAGCTGTGACCTTAAGTTTTTTATGTGGGTCATTTTTCTGATGAATGCTGGTGAAGCTATAAATTTTCCTCTTAAACATTTTTTGAATGTGCCCCACAAATTCTGATAATTTGTGTCTTCATTCTCATTTGTTTCCATGAAATTTTTGTTTTTTCCTTGGATTCATATCTGACTCATTGGTTATTAAGTAACGAGTTGTCTAATTTCCAGATATTAAAGTATTTTTATCTGTGTTTTTATTCACTTCTATTTTCAGTGCATTATGGTCAGAGAAAATATTTGATAAGTTTGTTTTCTTTTGATTTTATGGATGTATGTATTGTGGCCTAGCACACTGTCTATCTTGGAGAATGTGACATATTCATTGGAAATAATGGCTAATCAACATTTTGAGGATAAAAACCCCTTTATATATATACAAAGCAAATATATTGAATTCCTTCCTTCAAGGTCAGTATATCCTTGTTAAGTTTCAGACTGGTTGACCTATCACTAGGCAACAGAGTTTTGTTTAAATCTCCTAACACTATTGTGTTGCTCTTGATGTTTTTCTTAAGTCAATTAACAACTGGTTGTTTTGCATAATTTTCTGGCCTCTCATTGGGTGCATATATATTTAGTATTAGTTTACAACTTAGAATTTGGTGCCACCCAACACAAAGATCATCCCTGGGTTTTTTCTTTGTTTGTTTGGCTGTTTGGGTCATATCTGGCAGTTCTCAGAGTTTAAGAGTTTACTCCTGGCTCTGTGCTCAGAAATCACTCCTGGTAGGTCTGGGGGACCATGTGGGATGATGGGATTTAAACCATCATCTGTCCTGAATCACCTGCATGCAAGACAAATGCTGTACACCTGTGCTTAGTCACCAGCCCTCGATCCCTATTTTTTTTATATTTGTTTACTTAAACTTGGTTTTATCCAAAACAGAGATTTTTCTGACTTAGCATCTATCTAGCAAACCTGGTGGGATTGAATCAGGATAGGACTTCTGTCTTAATCTCCTGCCCCGGGTAATCTCTGTACACAATAATATTGTGGTCTGGCAGGAAGGATACATATTCTCTCTTCTTTCTCTCTCTTCCTTCCCTTTCTCTTCCCCTCCTCTCAGCTTGATGAGACAGATTGCTACTTGTATGCTCATATTATACTTTCAGTTTTGTTTGGATTAATTTCTGTGGCTACCCTTGCTCTATGCCCACATACCCTGGTTGGATATGTGAAATTTGGGGTCATTACATTTCGGAATGTGATTTCTTTCTGATGTACATAACCCTTGATTATTAAGAAATGGTTCTAGCTGTCTTTTGTAACAGTTTTTGTGGCTGTTGTTGTTTGTTTTGGTGCCACACCCAGTGACACTCAGAGGTTACTCCTGAATCGGGGGTCAGAAATACCTTCTGGCTCAAGAGACCATATGGGATGTCGGGGGATCAAATAGTGTTTCATCCTAGGTCAGCCGCATGCAAGGCAATTACCCTACTACTGAGCCATCGTTCCAGCCACTTTTATAACAGTTTTAAGCCTATAATCTATATGTCTGATATTAGTATGGCCACCCCAGCCTTTTTAAGTCTTTTGCCTGCTTAAAGGATTGTCCTCTAAACTTTGACTTTGAATCTGTGTTTGCTCTGAATATTTCAAATATGATTTTGCAGCTAGTAAACTTTACGGATTAAGTTTTTGATCCATTTTACCACTCTGTACTTCTTAATAATATATCAACACTTTCTTAATAATATTAATTAATACATATCATTAATGGCTATTATTAATAATAAATGATTTCTTAATAATTTATTAATATTAATATTAATATTAAGAAGTATAGGGACCCGGGAGATAGCATGGAGGTAAGGTGTTTGCCTTTCATGCAAAAGGTCATCGGTTCGAATCCCGGTGCCCCATATGGTTCCCCCGTGCCTGCCAGGAGCAATTTCTGAGCATGGAGCCAGGAGTATCCCCTGAGCACTGCCGGGTGTGGCCCAAAAACCAAAAAAAAAAAAAAAAAAAGAAGAAAGAAGTATTATCATGGGATTTTGTGCCATCTTTTTGTAAAATTTTGGTGTACTTGTGGGTCTGTCTTGCCTTAAAGTAGCTTCTTCAGTTCTTTTTTAAATATTGGCTTTGAGTCTATAAATTTTCTGAAATGTTATTTAGCTGTGTATCTTTTTTTCAAACCTAAATTAAAGTCTGCCTCGGTGAAATATTTATGGGGAGGCATTCATTTTATTAGTTTTTTTCTACTATATACCAGCACTGCCTCTTGCCTGGTAGGTTGATGTGACATATCTACTATAGCATCTTGTAAGTAATTTATATTTTTGATCTTGCTGTTTTCAATATTTTATCTCCATAAGTGATTTTCATCACTGTGACCAGGATGTGTCTTGGATGCTTTTATTTGGGATTCTTTTAGCTGGTACTCCTGAGTTTCTAGGATTCAGCATGTATACTCTTCAGTTCTGGGAATTTCTAGGACATTATTTCTTTGAATGTTGCTTCTTCATAGAAGCAAACTTTCTGTTTCTCTGGGATCTTAATAATTCTTAATTCCTGTTGAAATTGTCTCAAGGTTTATTCTATGTTTGCTTATTTTGAGGAATTTTTCCATCTTCTGCTCAGTTAGTTTAAGCTCTTTTGCAACTTTTTCTGTTATACTTTTGTTATGCAACTTATTTTCCAGCTCACTGATTCTATTCTCAGCATCTGTTACTCTGCTGGTGAGGTCTTCCAGTGAGTTTTTCATTTTTGCCTACCAAGTTTATCACACCTGTTATTTCACTTTAAATTTTTCTCATTTCTACTCTCTAGAGTCTTATTGGACTTCCATTTCATTCATTCTTTTTTTTTGTGGGGGAGGGGGTTTCGTCCACACCAGGTGATGCTATGGGTTACTCCTGGCTATGCTCTCAGAAATTGCACTTGGCTTGAGGGACCATATGGGACAATGAGGGATTGAACCGTGGTTTATCCTAGGCTAGTGCATGCAAGTCAGACACCTTACCCCTTGGGCCACCACTCTGGCCCCATCATTTCATTTTTTTTAAGTTCTTTGAACACTCTCCACATTTTTTCTCTAAAGTCCTTACCAGAGATTCTGAAGTTAGTTAAGTCCTTATTACTATCAGATTCAGTGATTGAGTATGGTGGGATTCTGCACTGTCTTTTCATTGTGACCTCTGCACATTGGTGTTTTTGTTATTGTTTTTGTTTTTAATGTATTGTGAGATCCTTGCTTGGAAGAAATGTGCACCAGTGGATCAAAGCAGAACAGTCATACAATTCTCTTATTTCTCTAGTCTGAGTTTATTGAAGGCCTTTAGATCCCAAAAGTTGCCTTCACTCAGCAGTCAGCCTTTGGTCTTGTCTGTCTCAAGACCAGATTTTCTTTGATACACAGATCAAAATGCAAGCTGAACCTAAAGCCCTGACTAGGTCATCCAGGATGGGTGGGCTGGGCCATGCAAAAGGATGCCTGAAAACAGAGTTTATATTTGGGTTCAGTATTCCTACTGGCAGTCTCATAGCCTGTCATTTCACAACTGCGTTGATACATTCCTTATGACCAAATCATGGGACCTTCCTACGTGGACAATGGTACACCACTTCCTAGCGTCACTACAGTCTTATAGGAGGTGCCTCACAATCACCACAGTTCATAGCATCAAATCACAAAGCCTTTCCCTTCTCACTTTTTTGGCATGAAGATCTGCACCCTGCAAGTTATGACGAAGAGCTGTGCCTGTAACTCTGAGTTCTACTGCCTGGCAATTAAACAGTACATAGGTGGCATCTCATAGCTACTGTAACTCATATGGCCAAATCAACTTGCTTTGGCACTGATGTCTGAATCCTGCAAGATTTGTCACGTAGGTGGGTCCATGCCATGTTTCCCAATTCCCAGCCCCACTGCATGAGGAAGCCAAGAAGACACTTGCTGCCAGACTTGGGAATACCACCTTGTAGCTGTTTCCAGCAGGGCCTCATTGCTTAATGCTGCTCTCCCTCAATGTTTGATAGTTTTTTCTCCAGCAATTCCCCTAGGGGCTTAAAGTTGTTTTTTTGTTTGTTTGTTTGTTTTTTGTTTTGTTTTTGTTTTTGTTTTTTTGGGCCACACTTGGCGGTGCTCAGGGGTTACTCCTGGCTGTCTGCTCAGAAATCGCTCCTGGCAGGTACAGGGGACCATATGGGACACCGGGATTTGAACCAACCACCTTTGGTCCTGGATCGGCTGCTTGCAAGGCAAACGCCGCTGTGCTATCTCTCTGGGCCCAAAGTTTTATCTACTGAATGGTGTTTGCTTTTGCTCCAGGAATCTGGTGACTTGTGGCATGGCTTCAGGATTCCAGAAATTTCATGTTTGAGATCACACAGGATAAGCTGTTCTGGGCGTCTCCAAGTTTCTCCACATGTCTGCATTCTCTCCACCATTTTTTTAGTCACATTTTATGATATAATTTAATTATCATGTATATAAATAAAAAGAGAGTATGAAATTGAGAGTGTTTTAATTTTCTATGAAAAATTAATTGAACACCAGTTAAAGACTTTAAATTTGATTAAATATCTGCTTAAATAACACCACCACCCAAATGTATTCACCATTTATTGATTTAGACATTGTTAACATATTAAAAATTACTAATACTGATGAAAATATTAAAATATTAAACTATATCAAATCCTCAACACCTAGTTTCTATTTTTCTTTAATGGAATGAAATATTTTCATTTAAAATGTGGTTTATTTTTTGTTACAGCTATTCAGAAATTTCTGAATGAAATTAATCAAGCCTTAATATATGTTGTATTTTTCTGTAAACAGGTAACTAAAGAGATTTGCACTTGTATGTATTAAGTGAAAAATGTATTATCTATCATTCTATATTTTGTTAATAAATAGTTCAGTAAAGATTTTCACAGAGTTGTTGAGGTTTTTATTGAATACTCTGTTCATGAGAGTAACTCCAGGGTTCTGTTGAATGGATACAAACATAAACTATTGGGGGTCTTTAGGTGTTTGCCTACTGTTTACTTAATGCTTCTATAGTTCATTTCTTATCTAAATATAATTTTCTCTAAAAATCTCAATATCATTTTCTCTTAAAACTCTTAAATGCTATGATTTTACCATGTCTTGGGAATATATACAAAGGTTTGCAGATACTAATAAATAAATGTATAAGAACTAAAGATGAAAGCAATGAAATGAACTAAACAAATCACAAACAAAACTCAAGAAGATATAAAAAAACATGAGAACAATTAAAACTAAATAGCAGGACTGAGAAACTTGGTAGGTAAAAATGAAAAGCTCACAAGAAAACATCATCAGCAGAATAATTGCTGCTGAAGACAGAATCAATAAGTTGGAAGAAAAACTGCACAACAACTTCATAGAATGGAAAAAGTTGGAAAAAATAAATGACTAGATTATGAAAAAAATTTCTCAAAGAATATGAACAGATAAAAATAGAAATTTGAGATAAATTCAACAAAAACAACATAAAAATCATTGGAGTCTTGGGGTCAGAAAAATGACTCAGTGGTAAGGCCTTGCCTACTCTAGCCTAGGATGGACCACGGTTCAATCCCAGGTGTCCCATATGGTCCTGCAAGCCAGGAGCAATTTCTGAGCTCATAGCTAGGAGTAATCCCTGAGCATCACTAAGTGTTTCCTAACAAACACCCACCCCCCCCAAAAAAAAGAGGAATTATTGGAGTTCTAGGGACCCAGGAAGAAAATCTCCAGGAAGATTCAACATTATTGCTGAGACATCATTGCAGAGAAACTCCAGAGCTAAAGTCTTCAAGCAATGAATATTGCATGCCCTAAAAGTACCAGCTAAAAGTGACCTGAAAAAAGGGAACCACAAGACACATCCTGGTCACAATGGTGGATCCCATTATAGGGATAGAATACTGTTAGCAGTCAAATTGAAAATAGAAATTACATCCAAAGGAGCATCCTTAAAGTTTACAGCAGACCTATCACTAAAAACCCTCAAGGTCAGAATGCAGTGCTGGGATAAAGTGACAAAACTCAATGAAATGAATGCTTTGTCTAGAATATTGCCCCCAGTCAGACCTCATGTTCAAATCTGAAGAAAGTACACATAGCTTCACAGATAAACAACAGCTTAGAAACTTTACAGACTCAAAACAAACCTTAAAATAAAAAATATTTCAATATAATCTATTTTTATTTAAAAATTTTATTGTATATTGCATTTGAAAATATATAACATGAATATAACATGAAAATATCACCAGTCTTTGAAAATAAGATTTTCAGAGGTTTGCATGTCTTAAAGTATTGCATTCAGAATTCTTATTATTAGAACAGAGTGCAGGGACATGTTAAAAAAAGGAAAATCAGGGAGCAAGAGTGATTGCCAGGCATATAGTGAACCCATATTAAATCTCAAAAAGTCCCACTTACAGTCATTCCTGAGAACAGAAGTAAATGTCTGCCCCTAACACCACCTGGTATGGCCCAAAAACCATAAACAAAAAAGAAGAAATAAAGAAAAGTTGGCATATTCTGCCTGCCATGGTCATGACAAATCTTTACAAACATCTGATGTGTTCTGCTTAAAAACTAATCCGAATGCTGTTTGGACATGGTTTCCATATTTAAAGAAAACATGACAGTGTCCAGAAAGACAGAAGACATAAAGTTTACTTCACCAAGAGAGATATCCTTTTATAAGGCAAAACACATCTATCTGAAAACTTCTAAGATAATGAATTTATCCTAGAGTAAAAGAGATGCCTCTGTCATTGCACCATGCTCTAGTTACAGCATAGGAGAAGGAGAAAAGACAGTATAATGCATAATCTGGTTTCGAATTGTTTGCAGGACCGTCTTTTGACCCATTTATAATCTTGCTGGTAGTAACACTATAGGATATGATCATGGAACCCATTCTCTTAACTTATCCAAAGGCTAGATTCCTGAGAATCCTTATTTCTATCAAATAATAAACTATGGAATGAGAGAAATAGACCTCTCCTCTACCAGTTACTACTTATATGCTAGCAGAAAAGCCAAGTAGCTTGCAATTCTTTTGAAGAATAGTCAACTAACAAAGTGTCCCTATCTCCTTTTGTTCCTCCTTACAGTTTCATCCTGAGCAAGAATCAGTTGTCAGTTCAGTCCCCAAGTTCACACTGGCTCTCAGCTCAGACTCCATTTCAGAACTACACAAGCATATGTTCCCTGATTATTGCCAGGTCATGAACGACTATTGCAGCACTTGAGCAACTATCAGACTTATAACTGCAAAACCCGGGATTAGTACTCAAGTTGATTTGATCTCCATAGGACCAGACATGAATGCTTGTGAATTCCCTGCTTGCAAATACAGTCCCACTAACCTCTGTAGTTGAAATGACACCAGAAACTCAAACCAGAGACTCCAGTATACCTCCTAGGCCCACTTTAATTCAGCACTAAATAATGGAAATTAGAACTGAGAATCACTTATGTTTTGATCAGACCCAAAAGAAGTTAGCACCATTGTGGATCATTAACTCTGATTTTTGCCCAGGATTATACAAATTTGGCATAGTAGCTGGCACCTGTAAATTCTGCAGTTGATGCCAAGACTGTTTGTTGCATAGTAACGAATTTTAGGCATGCATGCTTGCAAACTCCCTAGTATCCACATAGAAATGGATATTTTATCCTGGTAATAAGACATCACTGACATATACTTAGCTGAAAATAAAGTGGTTACTGTATCTAACAGACCTCTGGATACCAGTGCTCATTTAGTGTTAGAGTCAGTAGTGATCACAATTTATGGTCATTGTTAATGTCTTCTCTAATAGGAATGTTGGTCTTACCAAAAACTTGTAGGCTATATGACATAATGAGACAGAGAAAGACACCTTTATTGATGGATCAAATAAAATAATTTCTAAAAGAAATTATGAACATATTATATCATGAACATTATCAAAAATTTTTGAATGCAAGCATCTAAATAATGTTCAGTGATATAAGATCAATGAAAGAGAACTTTGACAAAAATGAATGAACCATAAGAAAAGTTCAAATTAGAAAACTGAGCCCAAATGTCATTTCTTAAACTAAAAACTACAATATGGAATTTCAACAACAGAATAGATGAAGCTAAAAATGGAATCAGTCAGTTCAAGATTAACAAAAAATAAGGAATAAACACAATACTCATGGAAACTGAGAAATTGTACAGCAGGTAGGGCGATTGCTTTAGTGTATGTGGTAGACGTAGGTTTGATTTTAGACATTTTATATGGTCTCCTGAGCCCACTAGGAATAAGCTCTGAGTGCAGAGCTAGGAATACAGCTAGGCGTGACCCAAAACAAAAACAAAATAAAAATAGTTAATGCAGTGAAAGAACTTAGTAAATATTGTCAAGAAGAACAACATTTATACTGGACTCTGGAAAAAAAAGGAGTAAAAGTGCTTAATACTTAGTATTTTAAAATATATTAATCAAGAATTTCCTAATTTGAGGAAGTATCTAGATACTAATATCCAGCTAAAATAATTTTAAACAAAATAATTAAACTGCAAAAATATACAATTTATGCTGTACTATAATAAAAATTAAAAAACAAAGATTAAAAAGATGGTCCTGCCGGCATGGTGGCGCTAGTGGTAAGGTATCTGTCTTGCCAGCGCTAGCCTAGGACAGGCATTCCATATGGTCCCCCAAGCTAGGAGTGACTTCTGAGCTCATAGCAAGGAGTAATCCCTGAGTGTCACCGGGTGTGGCCCAAAAACCATAAAAAAAAAAAAGATGACCCTAAAAGCATCAGGAAAATGCAGTCATAAGAGAATGCATGATGATAAGCAGATTTCCTCATAAAAGCTATAAACCAGAAGAAACTATAGATACAAAGTATGAAAGAGCCTAAAATAAAAGACCTCCTGCATAACCAAGTTATTATATTTATAAAAGCAGAAATAATTTTTCTGACAAAATTATAAGATTTTTATTACTAAACCTGCCCTGTGGTAAATACTTAAGTCATCAATAACATGGAAAACAAAGAAGGCATGGGGTAGAAAAAAATATCTGTAACATAAATATACATACACATAAAAAATAGACTAGAAGCATTAACAAAACACATAAAACATGAACTGGTAATAGATACTTAATCACAAAAAATTCTAGAAAATAATTTACAAGAGAAGGATATAAGCTCTCAAAATCATAATTCTAAATAAATTTGTAAGTCCTATCCATAGTTTTAGGTGGGTAAAAAAGAAGGTTCACAGTTAGAAAATAAGTAAAATTAGGTAATCTATGGAGAGAAGTGACAGTACAAACGGGAGTTTGTCTGGTACATAGCTGACCTGAGTTTACAATTCACAACACCCTATATGTTCAGAGACTTCTAGGAATGATCCCTAAGCACAAAAGAGGGAGTAACTTCTGAACACTACTGTTTGTGGTCACATGCCAACCAGAAAACAGAGATAAATTATGATTTGCATATAGAATATTATAATTAGAATCTGTTAGAAACAATAAAAGAGTAGAGTACAATGACTGACTCAAAATCAATATACAAAAATCATTGTGGAAGCAGCAAAATAAAGATTAAAATTAAAAATAGTAATTGGGAGGATGGAGGAAATAATAATTGCACCATAAAGAATTAGGAATTAGGAATAACTTTAAGCAGCTGAAAGATATGTATGTTGAAATAATTCTCAAATACAAAAGAAAAAGGAGTTAGAAATATATTTCATGCTTACAGATTAAAAGAACTGACTAAAATGATTTTCCCAAGGTTAGAAAAATAATACAGAAAATATGATTATTGCTTTATATGCGGCTTACCTGGTTTGATCCAGGGCATCATATATGGTCCCTTGAGTGCCAAGAATAACCTTGAGCACAGAATAAGGAGTAAGTCTTGAGCACTATTGGGTGTGTCTCTAAATCCCAGGTGGTCTAAAAATATAGGATGAATAAAAAAAGAATAAAGTCAAAGAAACAAAACCCTTGTAAAATTACCGGTGTTATCTCAATAAAAACTATAAAATATATAGACTATCTACCAATGTTGACAAAATTAAAACTTTAGACAAATAATAATGGGTTATATTTGTTTGTTTAATATGATCTGAAATTACCTCTTTCATGTTTACACTAAGGTGCAATGTATATTTTATATATTAATTATAGTTAAAAGAATTTAATTTTTCAGTCTCA
>PVKC010031099.1:0-14646 GCA_004027635.1 Crocidura indochinensis
AAACCAATAATATATGCATATATATGATATGATTTAATAAAAATCCCCTTAAACTTAAAGGGCCAGAGAGAGGACAGAGGGTAGGGCTTTTGTCTTGTGTATGGTCAATCTATGTTCAACCCTGGTATTCCATATGGTTCATACGGTTTTCCCAAGCATGTCGGGATTAATTCCTGAGTGTAAAGCCAGATATAACATCTGAGCAAATCCAGATGTTGCCCCCAAACCAAAAACCAAATACCAAATAAGAAAATATCAACTTAAAAACAAAAAGTCAGGGTCTGGAGCGATAGTACAGTGGTAAGGTGGTTTGCCTTGTACACAGTTAGTACAGAACGGATCCTGGTTCAAATCCCGCATCCCATATGGTGTCCAGAGCCTGCCAGGAGCAACTTCTGAATGCAGAACCAGGAGTGATCCCCCCCAAAACAAAGTGAATTATTTTATCTTTTTAAAGAAAATCTGGGAAGACTTACTTTGCAGTCCTCCCAGTTTTCTTGTAGCCAAACATCCCATTTGTTTTTTTCAACCTTTTTCCATAGAGGTGCGTTACATGTCTCCTGTCTCAAAACCATATCTTCTGCAGGAGGTCCTGGAGAAACATCATGGAGAAAGATCTTAGAAGTAGCTTTAGAGATTAAAAAAAAACTCTTCACCTGATATTAGGCTGAATATTATATATACTTAATATTGCAATTGGGAAGTTGTAATTTGCCTCATATTTTGTCCAAAAAACTTGCATTTAAACAACTTAACATGTTTTTGTCTACTTGAACTGATTGTGGGAAGTGGTAAAAGCAGGAAAATATCTAGAATTTCCCCAAAAAGTCCATTTGTGATTGTTAAAATAAGTTTTAGTTTTCAAACATCTTTCCTCTCATATTTTCCAAACAAAATAAAGCTACATTTAGGGTTTAAAAATATTAAGTAACATTTAGAGCTATTTGTATAATAATAATAATCACAATAACAATAATAATCAAGAATATAAATAGGGGCCCGGGAGATAGCATGGAGGTAAGGCATTTGCCTTTCATGCAAAAAGGTCATCGGTTCGAATCCCGGTGCCCCATATGGTCCCCCGTGCCTGCCAGGAGCAATTTCTGAGCATGGAGCCAGGAGTAGCCCCTGAGCACTGCCGGGTGTGACCCAAAAACAAAACAAAACAAAACAAAACAAAAAAAAAGAATATAAATGACCCAGTTTCTTTCCTTTTTTTTTTTCCACTTAGGTGAGTTAGAAACCATTTGTAATGGGCATGCTGCCTAAAAGACAGAAGAAAAAAATTTAAAAAATCAACAAATTAAAATGTTATGTTAATTTTAGTGTATAGTAAATTGAATAATGTCATTAGAAAAATATAGTAATAATTAAGCTCACTGTCTAATATTCTAAACTTAAATCAGTCACAGTTATAGAATTTTTTTCTATCTTTACAGATGATTGAGAACAGAATACCTGTATTATTTTACAACATCTTCAATTCTGGGTTTACTATTTTGAGGTTTAGATTTTGTAAAGTGATTAAGTGAGAATTATTAGCATTAATGCAGAGGGATGTTAAGAGGAAGAGTTAACTAATCATTATTTAATTTAATTTAATAACAGTGGTTTACAGTTATTGAGAGTTGAATTTTAAGCATGCAATATTTCAACTTCAATCCCACCACCATTGTCAGCTTCAATCACCAATGCTCCCATATATGTCATCCCACACCTTTCCCCACCCTTACCTGCACGTTGGCAAACACAGTATAAAATTCCGTGATTGCAATTTAGATTTCATATTTTCTTTTCTTTTCTTTTCTTTTTTTTGGTTTTTGGGCCACACCCAGTGACGCTCAGGGGTTACTCCTGGCTATGCGCTCAGAAGTCACTCCTGGCTTGGGGGACCATATGGGGAACCGGGGGATCAAACCGTGGTCCGTCCTAGGCTAGTGCAGGCAAGGCAGGCACCTTACCTCCAGCGCCACCGCCCGGCCCCCTAGATTTCATATTTTCATTGTTGAGCCTGTGTGTTGGTTATGTAGCTTTACCACTCTTATATCACCAACATAACTGAAGCCCTTATCTCTGTTCCTGTATTACTTCCTTTCTCATCTTTCTTACCACCCTGACTTCTTTATTTCTCCCTATGTCCTTCTCCCTAGCTCCTTAGCATATTATATTTTCTCATCCAGTTATTTTATATACAACAGATAAGTGATATTATCCTGTCTGTCTTTCTTCTGCTTACTTCACTCAACATGATCGCTTCCAGCTTCCAGTAAATTAGATGACTTCATTGCTCCTTTCAGCTGCTGAGTATTTCATAGTGTATATGTATAACATCTTCATATTTAATTTATCTGTCATTGCACTCCGTATTTTAGCTAAAATACCAGATGCAATCATGAATAATGGTGTGCATAAGTCATTTTAAATGAATGTTTTAAATATGCAAACATCATTTTGTATGAATGTTTTTAAGTCTGGGGATAAAACCCCAAAGTGGAATTGCTGGTACATATGGCAAATCAATCCAAAGCTTATTGAGGACTCTCCATACCATTTCCCACAGAGTTTGAACTAGATAATATTCCCACAAAAAAGAAGATGGGGCTTTCTTTTTTTAAATACATTTTTAATTGAATCACTTTGAGGCAGTTACAGTCATTGATGATTTAGTTGCAGTCATATAATGTCTAACACTCATCACTTCATTGGTGCACACTTCCCACTACCAATGTTCACAGTTTCACTCCTGCTCTTTACCCATGGTTCCCCTTCCTTCTATAGCAGACATTTTTGTTTTTTAAAGGAATAGAGCTCATTTTGCACCACATCCCAGCATAGATTGTTCTTACTGTTTTTGATATGTGCTATTTTCATTGATGACTTGATTTACATTTTCTTCATAATAAGTGATGCTGAGCCATTTTTATGTGCTTATTGACAACTGTTCGTCTCGCTCTGAGAAGTGTCCATTCATTTCTTCTCCCCAATTTCTGATTTTTGAATTTGGTTTTGTGATCTTTGTTAGTACTTTATATATCTTGAATATGAAGTCTTTATCAGAAGTGTTGAATGTGAATATTTTCCTATCCTGCTATTTTTAGTTTTAGCCCATTTTTTTGTCATGCGCACACTAAGTAATTTATATAATCCATTTATGTTTAATTTTGATTTTCTTGCCTTTGCCACTAATATCAGATTATTAAAGATGCCTTTTGATTTTCGAATATTGGACTGTTATATTTTCCTCAATGTACTTTATAGTTATGGTCAGATACAAAGATCTTTGATACACTTTTCATTTTTATTCATTTTAATAATTACTTTATTTAAGTAAAATGGTTACAAACATGTCTGTAATCAGATTTCAGTCATAAAATGCACAAACTCCTTCACAAATGAAACTTTCCTGCCACCAATGGCCCCCATTTTCCTCTTCCTCCATCTCCTCCCTATCTTTGAGCCAGGCATTGTATTTCTCTATCATTGTTATGGTAGTTGTTAGTGTAGTTATTTCTCTACCTACACTCACCATTCTGGGTAAGCTTCATATCATGGGCTAGTCTTTCAGGCCCTCATCTCTATTGTCTTTGGGTATTATTACTATCCTATCTTCTATTTTTCTTAATTTACATAGGTGAGTGAGACTATTCTGTGTATTCCTCTCTTTTCCTGACTTGTTTCACTCAGTATAATAGTCTCCATGTCCATCCATGTATAGGCAAATATCATGACTTTACTGGACAGCTGCATAGTATTCCATTGTGCATATGTACCATCGTTTCTTTAGCCATTCATTTGTTGTCAGGCATCTGGGTTGTTTCCAGATTTTGGATATTGTAAATAGTGCTGCAATGAATATAAGAGTGCATTATTGTATTGTACTTTTATATTTTTAGAACATATCTCTAGGAGTGATATTGCTGGATCACATTAAGAAATCTCCAGTTTTTAAGGAAATATCCATATTGTTTTCCAGAAAGGCTGGACTAGATAGCATTCTCACCCAGAGTGAATGAGAGTTACTATCTCCCTGCATCCACACCAGCAGTAACAGTGTGTGTGTGTGTGTGTGTGTGTGTGTGTGTATGTGTGATGTGTGCCAGTTTCTGTGGCATGAGATGATTGTTGTTTTGATTTGCATCTCCCTGATTATCAGTGAAGTGAACCTTTTTTCATGTGCCTCTGGCCATTGTCTTTCTATTTGAGGAAATGTCTGTTAATTTCTGCAGTCTCTGGGATGTGGGTTCTGCATCTCTGGGTCTTGTCTCAGATTCTGTCCCTCACCTGGGCACTGTTGACGTGGCTTCCCAGTCTCAATGCTACAGGATCTGCAGCTGCAGTTTCTGGTGTCTCCAGGAAGTGGATTCTGTAACTCTGGGTCCCCGTCATGGATTCTATCCTTCTCCGAAGAGACCTGGTACACTTCTTTTTTAGACACATTTTTTATTTAAACATTTTGATTACATATATGATTGTGATTAGGTTTCGGTCATGTAAAGAACACCCCCTTCACCAGTGCAACATTCCCACCACCAATGTCCCGAGTCTCCCTCCCTCCCACACCACCCCCACCTGTACACTAGACAGGCTTTCCAGTTCCCTCATTCATTACATGATTATGGTAGTTCTCTGTGTAGTTATATCTAGAACTGCACTCACCACTCTTTGTGGTGAGCTTCATGAAGTGAGATGGAAGTTCCAGCCCCCCTCTCATTGTCTCTGTTGATTGTTGCTAAAATGACTTTTATTTTCTTTAAAATCCATATATGAGTGAGACTATTCTACGTCTCTCTCTCTCCCTCTGACTTATTTCACTCAGCATGGTAGATTCCATGTGCATCCATATATAGGAAAACTTCATGACTTCATCTCTCCTGACAGCTGCATAATATTCCATTGTGTATATGTACCACAGTTTCTTTAGCCATTCGTCTGTTGAAAGGCATCTTGGTTGTTTCCAGAGCCTGGCTATTGTGAATAGTGCTGCAATAAATATAGGTGTGAGGAAGGGGTTTTTGTATTGAATTTTGTATTCTTAGTGTATATCCCTAGGAGTGGAATAGCTGGGTCGAATGGGAGCTCAATTTCCAGATTTTGGAGGAATCTCCATATCGCTTTCCATAGAGGTTGAACTAGACAGCATTTCCACTAGCAGTGGATAAGAATTCCTTTCTCTTCACATCCCCGCCAGCACTGATTATTCTCATTCTTTGTGATGTGTGCCAATCTCTGTGGTGTGAGGTGGTATCTCATCGTTGTTTTGATTTGCATCTCCCTGATGATTAGTAATGAGGAGCATTTTTTCATGTGCCTTTTGGCCATTTGTATTTCTTTTTGTATCAAAGTGTCTGTCCATTTCTTCTCCCCATTTTTTGATGGAGTTAGATGTCTTTTTCTTGTACAGTTCTGTCAGTGCTCTGTATATTTTGGATATTAGCCCCTTGTCTGATGGTTATTGGGTGAATAGTTTCTCCCACTCGGTGGGTGACTCTTGTATCCTGGGCACTATTTCTTTGGAGGTGCAGAAGCTTCTCAGTTTAATGTATTCCCATCTGTTGATCTCTACTTCCACTTGTTTGGAAAATGCTGTTTCCTCCTTGAAGATGTCTTTAGTTTCAATGTCATGGAGTGTTTTATCGACGTATTGCTCTATATACCTTATGGTATCAGGTCTGATATCAAGGTCTTTAATCCATTTGATTTAACCTTCGAACATGATGTTAACTGGGGGGTCTATGTTCGCTTTTTTGCAAGTGGCTAACCAGTTCTGCCAGCACCACTTGTTGAAGAGGCCTTCCCTGCTCTACTAAGGATTTTAACATAATACACAACATTAACAAGTTCTTGCTATAGCGATCAGGCAAGAAAAAGATATCAAGGGAATCCAGATAGGAAAGGAAGAAGTCAAGCTCTCACTGTTTGCAGATGACATGATACTCTACTTAGAAAACCCTAAAGACTCTACCAAAAAACCCCTAGAAACAATAGACTCATATAGTAGGGTGGCAGGCTACAAAATTAACACACAGGAATCAATGGCCTTTTTATACACCAATAATGATAGGGAAGAGAATGAAGTGAAGAAGGCAATCTCATTCACAATAGTACCACACAAACTCAAATATCTTGGAGTCAACTTGACCAGAGACATGAAGGACCTATACAAAGAAAACTATAACGCCCTGCTCCAAGAAATAAGAGAGGACACACGGAAATGGAAACACATACCCTGCTCATGGATTGGCAGGATTAACATCATTAAAATGGCAATACTCCCCAAAGCATTATACAGATTTAATGCTATCCCCTTAAAATTACCCATGACATTCTTCAAAGAAGTGGATCAAACACTTATGAAGTTCATCTGGAACAATAAACACCCTCGAATAGCTAAAGCACTCCTAGGGAAAAAGGAAAATGGGAGGCATTACTCTCCCCAACTTTAAACTGTACTACAAAGCAATAGTTATCAAAACAGCATGGTATTGGAATAAAAACAGACCCTCACCCTCAGATCAGTGGAATAGGCTTGAGTTCTCAGACATTGATACACTTTTAATTGACTTTTGTATAAGGTGAATTCTCTCTCTTTGTGAGTTCTGCCAATGGCCTATCAATATTGCTTATTTTTTCAAAAAACCAACTTCTGCTTTCATTGATCTTTTGGACTGTTTTTTTTTGGGCTTTCCACTTCATTGATTTAGGCTCTAAGCTTTGTTATTTTCTTCTGTCTCCCTATTTTTGGTTCCTTTTTTTGATTATTTTCTAATTTTATGAGCTGTGTCATTAGGCTATTTAAGTATGCCCCTTCTTCCTTTCTGATGTGTGCTTGCAAATCTTTGGATTTTCCTCTCAGTATTGCTTTTGCTATGTCCCATAGATTCTAATAGTTTGTGTCTTCATTGTCATTTGTTTCCAGAAAAGTTTTGATTTCCTCTTTGATTTCATCTCGGACCCACTGGTTGTTCAATATCAGGCTGTTTAATTTCCAGTTGTTAAAGTTCTTCTTCTGTGTCCCTTTGTAGTTCATATCTAATTTCAGAGCCTTGTGGTCAGCAAAGTTAGTCTGAAAATTTTCTATTCTTTTGATTTTATGGAGGTGTGTTTTATGTGCCAGCAGGTGGTCTGTCCTGGAGAATGACCCATGTACATTGGAGAAGAATGTATATCCAGGTTTCTGGGGATGTAGCTTCCTATATATATCTATTAGGTTTCTTTTTTCCATATCTCTTTTCAGGGCTAGTATATTTTTATTGGGTTTCAGTTTGGGTGATCTATCAAATGTTGACAGGGCCGTGTTGAGGCCTCTCACAATTATTGATTTATTATTAATGTCCTCTTTCAAATTTGTCAATAATTTTATTAGATAATTTGCTGGTCTCTCATTGGGTGTGTATATATTTAGTAGTGTGATTTCTTCCTGTTGCACATATCCATTGATTAGTACAAAATGCCCATCTTTGTCCCTTACAACTTTTCTGAGTCTAAAGTTTGTGTTGTCTGATATTAATATGGCCACCTCAGCTTTTTTTACGGTATAGTTTGCTTGGATAATTTTCCTCCAGCCTTTGATTTTGAGTCTATGTTTGTTCTGACTATTCAGGTGTGTTTCTTGTAGGCAGCAGAAGGCTGGGTTCATTTTATGATACATTTCGCCACTCTGTGTCTCTTAACTGGTGCATTTAGTTTTTTGACATTGAGGGAGATGATTGTTGTATGATTAAATGTCATCTTTGTGTATAAGTTTGGCATGTCTGTTGGTCTGTCTTATCTTAAAGTAGATCTTTCAGTTTTTCTTTTAAGGCTGGTTTTGCATCTGTAAAGTTTCTGAGCTGTTGCTTATCCACAAAGCTATGTATCATTCCTTCAAACCTGAACATGAGTTGGGCTGGGTACAGTATTTTAGGTGAAGCCTCCATTTCATTCAGTCTTGTCACAATATCCCACCACTGTCTTCAGACCTTGAGAGTTTCTTGTGACATGCATGTTGTAAATTTTATGAACACTCCTTTGAATGTAATTTCTTTTTTTTGATCTTACTGCTTTCAGTATTCTATCTCTATCTGTGGGATTCGTCATTGTGACTAGGATGTGTCTTGGGCGTTTTAGGTGTCTTGGGTGTTTTAGGTGTCTTTTAGCTGATACTCTTCGGGCATGCAGGATTTGATTGCATGCAGTCTTTAGCTCTGGAAGTTTCTCTGTGATGATGTCTTTGACTATTAATTCTTCCTGGGGATCCTTTTTCTGGGCCTCTGGGACTCCAATGATTCTTATGTTGTTTCTTTTGATTTTATCAAAGACTTCTATTTTTCATCTCTTCACATTCTTTGAGTACTTTTTCCATTGCATGATCATTTGCCTTAAGGTTCTTTTCAAATTTCTTCTGCTCTATGGAGTTATTCTGTATTTGATCTTTCAGTTCACTAATCCTGTCCTTGGCTGCTGTTACCCTGCTGGAGAGGCTTCCCATTGAGTTTTTCAGTTGAGCTATCATGTTTTTCAGATCTGTTATTTCAGTTTGGAGTTTTCTGATTTCTGTGTTTGTGTTCTGTTCATATAAAGCTATTTTTTCTTTGATTTCCATGAGAATCCTCCATATTTCTATTCTAAACTCCTTATCTGAGAGGTTAATCAGATGTCTGTGTCTATCTTTCTTAAGTGATATAACATAATTATGGTATATATCTTCCACATCTTTTGTTAAGTTGATTCCTAGAAACTTGGTATTATTGGATACTATTTTAAATAGAATAGACTCCTTGATCTCTTTTTAAGAGTTAACTTTTGAACTATATTAATTATTTATAATACAAGCAAGTGAGCTAATCACCAATTTTATGACTGTTTATCCATTAATTAAATTATTGATATGTTGGTTTACTTGGCTATATTTTTAAGGGTCAGAATTCCATTCTCTTCATAATATGTCATTACAAGACATTATCTCTCCCTTACAGTGTATTGTTATTTCTCTTCCCTTTAGCTTCCCTCCCCATTCTCTCTCCGATAACCTCAGTTCTGAGTTTAATTTTGCTCAATTTTGTATGTGTCTTTGTTTTCTTTGTATTTTCTATATTACTGAGATAATCTGGTATTTGTCTTATTTCTGACTTACGTAACTTGATCCACTTCATTTCTATCTATTTTTTAAAAGGTGAGATTTAAAGTTTTCTTATGGTCATATAATATTCCATTGTATTTAAATGATACTGACTTTATTCTTCACATTATTGTCTTTTTGGAGATTATACATTTACTCAAACTTTTCATTTTTCAATCCACTTAAATTGTTTTCCTTGAGGATTACTATCTTCCCTTTCAATATTCAGGTCACTCAAATTTTTCTTCTTTTAATAATATATTTTATTTATTTTGGGGGACCACACTTAGTAGTGCTCAGGTCTTCTCATGTCTCTGCATTCAAGGGCAAATTCAGAGGATCATATAAGGTCCTGAGAATTGGACCTGATTAGCATCATGTAAAGCAAGTGCCCTACCCATTTTACAATTGATCCACCCTCATATCATTCATTCTAAATAGAAACTCTTATGCCTTTTTTTTTTTTTGGCTTATGGGCCATACCTGGTGGTGCTCAGGGGTTACTCCTGGCTCTTTGCTCAGAAATCGCTCCTAGTAGATAAGGGGGTCATATGGGATGCTGGAATTCAAACCACTGTTGGTCCTGGGTTGGCCACTTGCAAGGCAATGCCCTACTGCTATGCTATCTCTCGGGCCCCCTCTTATGCTTCTATGTGAATGATAAAACATGCCATTTAGCCTTTTTAAAACACATGTTCAAAGCATTTTATAAATATCTTACTGCCCATCAAAGATATGTCAAGCAAGATTTTATACATTATCTCTATATTTACAAACTTATTCTCACTACTTTTCAGTATGGTTGCCTTCCCATTCATGTTTACAAGAAACTTCAGGGACTGGAGATGGAATAATAGCATAATAGGGAGACACTTGTCTTTCATGCAGCTAACCCCAGTTTGATCCTTGGAGCTGCATTCAATCCTTCCCTACTGCCAGGAGTGATCTCAGGTTAAGGAAACAATATCATTTTTGCTTACCTAGAGTAGAATGCTAGATTATTAAGAGACTCTGGACAACTAGTTTTAATTGTTTTAGTTTTAGTTTTCTATGTCTATAATAATGCAGAGAAATTTGAGTCGAGGTTTCATCATGGTTTCATTCAGTGAGAAAATGTTTACTTGAAGTTAAATCTGATTTATGACAAGACTGATTTCTGATACTTTTTGATGAATATATATGTTTTTAACTGATGTAGGTTTTTATGATCTATTGAACATCCCAGGCAAATTTTATACTTGTGATATTAACCAAGACTTGTCAGCAATACAATACTAAATATTTCAATTTCCTAGCATGTTGGTTTCTTGAGTCATACTCAGTCCCATTTTTTGCCTGTTTCCTCCTGTTTGTTTTTCTGGAATGAATAAGTTCCTTCATTTCAATAGTGAAAGAATACAAAAGGCTATGCTGAAGCCCAAGGCAACATGCTTTACTTTTGTGACAGATTTGGATGGGGCTATTATGGTAGATGATAGATAAGTGCATTTTGAAGGTTTATGAAATGCCAATAGACTTTAAATTTTCATTATTTCCACACAAATAGTTCTTTCATAAAATTCAGGTGGAATCCAAGGTTTAACCAGTCTTTTCAGGCATTTCTCTTATAATATACTATATAGTTGTAATCCAGGAAATTGCCAGATCTCAAAAGTGGTGATATCATAATTTCCAAGTAAAAAATCTTGTGTTAAGAAATAATCTTTTCCGTTAATTAGGATCATTTGAGTTAAAAGTCATAAAACTATAAAAACTGAAGTCATTTCCTAATTAATGGGGGGAAACCTAGAGTAATGTCTTTAACTTCCAAACCCCCTCACAAATTGGATAGTTTTCTCAGTGCAACAGATACTCCAGAAGTTATTATTAAACTCTGCCCTCTACCGTTTTTCTTTTTGAGAACTATCAATCTTTTGCTCTTTTAATTATCTCTTTATAAAACAGCTTTCAAAGATATCTTTGAAGTTGAAGGCTAAAGGTCATATGTGCAGTGAGGAGTTGTATTAAATTGAATTTTTTTTTTAAACTCAAGACTTTTTTAAACTCAGACTTGTTTGGTAATTGAAGCTCTCTTAGCTGTGAAATGCCATCTAGCATATTTATACCTGACAGCCTAGGAATGTTCATTTTTACCTGCTACATCTGAGCCTGTGCTCTGTTGTATCACTGGATTTGTCATTCAGAGTAGCAGCCTTTAACTTGCATAATAGTTTCCAACTGGATTAACTGTTCTGTAAAATAATTTTGCCAACAGGTCATTATTTTACTTTATTAATTATAAGGAGATAGTTCCACTTGATCTGCCAATAAAATTCTTGAGAAACCCCTATGTATTGCACACCAGATAGCTTTTTATTTCTTCAGAGCACTTCCTGAATGTATACATGGAATAGCTGAGATCAACTGAAGTATTCTTGTCAGATGTTTCAGGATATCACATAGAAGGAAGGTAATTCTATCATCATGCTTTAAAAGTTCACTTGATCTCCATCTCACAAAATAAATTAAGGGCAATGAACAAGGGACATCTATTTTCTACATGGCTTAAGTTGATCGGATTTTCCAACAGTTCCCATTCCCTAGATTATGATTCATTCCTGATACAGTTGGTCACTTGTCACTTGTGAGAGGTTGACTATTTTTAATGATATATGGAAGGAAAAATGAGCCTTATCTCCACAGAGCAATGATGTCCTAAGCATGAAAGGTCATTGTTGCCATTTTGTGGGACTGGCTTCCCTCACTACTTTGTGGTATGATTCCCTCACTACATTATCTGGATGCTTAAAAATGGAAAGAACTGTGGCCACTGGACTCTGTATGTGCTCATTTTCATTCTTTTTTTTTAATTTTTTTTATTTTAACACCTTGATTACATACATAGTTGTGTTTGGGTTTCAGTCATGTATAGAACACCACCCATCACCAGTGCAACGTTCCCATCACCATTGTCCCAAATCTCCCTCCTCCCCAACCACCCCCGCCTGTACTCTAGACAGGCTCTCCATTTCCCTCATAGGTTCTCATTTTTAGGATAGTTCAAAATGTAGTTATTTCTGAGCTTCCTGGGGTGAGCTGGAACTTCCAGCTCTTTTCTCTTTTGTGTCAGAAAATTATTATTATTGCAGGAATGTCTTTCATTTTCCTTAAAACCCATAGATGAGTGATACCATTGCTCATTTTCATTCTTAACTTTATTCTGTTTTTCCTTCCAAATTTTTTAGTTCTAAATTTCTCTCTAAAGATCAACTCTCATCCTGTATTCAGAAAAAAACTTTATTTTTAGCTTATTGTAGCCACTATCTGTGTTAACATTCCTATATATGTGAGCACATATACACAACAGCCTTACTTGATAAATGTTTTTTGCTTTTAATTCAATTTTCTTTCTCTACTAAATTTCTTTAAACCTTATTTTTCATATTAGTCATCAAGTCATCTACAAAAGAATTTTCTATTAATTTTTTTAATAAATTCTGACTTCAGGGTCCTTTTTCATCTGATTTATATCAAAGACTTTGAGTGCAGGACAGAGGAATGACATGTCTATCACATACCTCCAGGTCATTTGTCCATGCACCAATGATCAATGCCCAATACATCCTTCCCACATAAACCTCTGATGTTACTCTTTTTTACTGTTGCTAAAGTAAAAATTCCTTATACATGTGAGACATGTGGTCTCTAATTAAACTACCTCTTTTCCTCTTAATAAACCATAGTTTCTTGATCTGTAAAAAATACTTTTCCTCATGTCATGAAGGGAAACTCCAATTTGTTTCTAGTCCTATATAGAACTGATCATTTCTATACTACTAGTAGATAGTAGTACCATCTTTTGCTTATAAAAATGAGTCAGTGTTTAGCTACAAATAGATGACAAAGTCAAAAATATAAAAACACATTTTACTCTGTTTCAGAAAGTTGTACTCTTCTATTAAATGAAGTTGAGTCAAGATGGAAGGCACTGTAAAGTAATTGCAACTGAGGGAGAAATCTGGATATACATCATAAAGCAATATTTTATAAGGCAATTTACAACTGTGCAGTATAATAATTATACTACAAGTCTGCAAGTAAAGGTGTAAAGTAGCTGAGTCAACTGATATTTTATGAAGACTGAATACTTATAGAAGCAAAAATTATATATGATATTAGCTTCATCAGATTTGGGGAAATGAAAAGGACACATGAGAAACATATACCCAATGTTTTTAAAAATAATTTATAGTATATTTAAATTACTTGTAGAAGTTAAATTTTATGTATATTAAGGGTTAGCAATAGCAATTCCTAATAAGATAAAAATTGGATATTAAATATTTTCTATTTTATCCAAGTTAAAATTCCTAGTGAAAATATAAATTGATATTAAACTGTTTATTTTAATATTTTTGTTCTTTTTTGGGGCTACACGTGGCACTGCTCATGGGTTACACCTGGCTCAGCATTCAGAAATCAATCCTAGCATGAGAGACTAGATAGGGTGCTGGGGATAAAACCTGAATCCAACCCAGGTCAGCTGCGTGCAAAGCAAACACCCTATTGCTGTGCTACAACTTCAATCCAATTTTATTTTATTATCTTTTATTATCTTTTAATGACTAAAAAGTAAATGTGGACCTAAATCAAATTAAAATGATCCATTGAACTGATGTTGAACTGGTTAATTATCATGAAATGTATGAAGAAAACTAAATTTACAACAAATATCATTAGTTAAATACACTCAAGAGTATTCATATGAGGAAAAGATACACCCTTAGAAACATGAGTTAGGTAGCTTAGGAACCTAGTAAAATGTCTATGTATTCATGATTAGTAATATATAATCATATTTTTCACAAATATGAAAACTGCTTTTCAAAAAATTAAAAAATAATGCCCATTGTTTGTATAGTTGAATTAAGCCTTAGTTTTCTTTTAATGTTCCCAATATTTAATGTGAAAATATTAACTTGAATATTTGGTCTGGACATGGCAGCTTAATGATCAAGCAATACATAGTTACTCATAGTACTTGATGAACCAGTCTGTATTTGAGATCAAATTCAGACCTCTCACATGCTAGGCTTTTGTTCTGACACTTGAGTTATCTCGTTGGTTCCCAAAACACTTATTACTTTTATAATAAGGCATGGTAACATTTACATTTAGTTTCACAAAAGTAATAATTATAATTTCTTGAAAAAAGGAAAATAATTTTCAATTAATGCCTTTTTCACTTGTTTGTTTTTTGGGGCTGCATGGAACAATGCTCAGGGATTGCTACTAGCTTTGTATCTAGGAATTCCTCCTGGCATGGAATTCCTGCAATTGAACTTGGGTTAGCTGCATATAAGGCAAGCGTCCTTATTATTACTCCAGCTCTTTTTTCTTTTTTAATTAAGAAATATCTTGTGGGGGCCGGGTGGTGGCGCTGGAAGTAAGGTGCCTGCGCTAACCTAGGACGGACCGCGGTTCGATCCCCCGGTTCCCCATATGGTCCCCCGTGCCTGCCAGGAGTGACTTCTGAGCAAATAACCAGGAGTAACCCCGGGTGTGGCCCA
>PVKC010031100.1:0-14657 GCA_004027635.1 Crocidura indochinensis
TATTTAGATATCATTTCTTATCCCAGAGACTAGAACATCTCAGACACTGCTGACAGGCATGCACAATAAAACTGTTATTTTTGGAAAGCTATTTGGTATTATTTTTTGCCTTTTTGCTTTATTTTATTTTATTTTTTAATATATTTAAGCACCATGAGTATATTTCTAGTTGAGTTTTAGTTAAAATATCACCCCTTCACCAGTGCAACATCCCTACCACCAATGCCCTCCATCTCCCTTTTCCACCACATCTTCCCTGTATTTAAGATAGGCATTCTATTTCTCTCACTCACAATCATTGCCCTAGTAGTTGTCAGCGTAATCATTTCTCTAAATGAACTCACCACTCTTTGTGGTAAGCTTCATTTCATAGGCTAGAACTTCCTCATCTCTATTGTCTCTGGGCATTATTACAATGATGTCCTTAATTTTCTTAAAACCAATAGATGAGTGAAACTATTCTGTGTCTATCTCTCTCCCTCTTACTAATTTCACTCAGAATAATAATGTCCATGTCGATCCATGTATATTAACATTTCATGACTTCATTTTTGACAGCTTCATAGTATTACATTGTGTATATGTACCACAGTTTCTTTAGCCACTCATCTTTTATTGGGTATCTGGGATGCTTCCAGATTCTAGCTATTTGTAAATAGCACTGCAATAAATATTGGTGTGCAGAAGGCCTTTTTGTGTTGTGTTTTTGTGTTCTTAGGGTATATCCCTAGGAGTAGTATAGATGGATTATATAGGAATTCAATTTATAAATTTTTGAAGAATTTCCATATTGCTTTCCATAAAGGCTGAACAAAAGGGCATTCCCACCAAGAGTATATGAGAGGTCCTTTCTCCCCACATCCCTGCCAGCACTGATTGTTCTTATTCTTTGTGATGTGTGCCAGTATCTGTAGTATGAGATGGTACCTCATTGTTGTTTTGATTTGCATCTCTTTGAATGATTAGCAATGTGGAACATTTTTTCATGTGTCTTTTGGCCATTTGTATTTCTTTTTTAAGAAACTTCCTTTTAAGTTTTTCCTTCCTTTTTTTGATGGGGTGAGCCTGGCTCTGATTTAGTCCTTATCATCACAAGGTGTCCCTTAATTATTGCACTGGCTTCTTTCCTGGATGCCTCCATATACCTGGGTTGCCACAGTAATTTCAGCACTGCAAGGCCCAAGCAGTAGCATATCCATCAGTTCATGTAAGGAATTATGAGTATATATACACTTTTGTCTTTTAAGTTTATCTAGTTTGATCCTTGACTAGGACTAAACAGTTACGAGACTGTAACACAAAATTCACAAAAATACTCTCAAAGGAGCTATTCAATTGAGGGTTTATTAATGATCCCAAATAAGAAGCATGGAAAATCGCAAATTTTCCAACTATTCCAACCATAGACAGAAGAGTAATCATAAAGAAAATTGCAACTTAATCATAAAAACTCTTATTTTTCCAACTTTATGAAAATTTTAGCACTGTTACTATTTTGATTTAGAAAATCACCCAGTTTTATATAATTTATGAAGGAAATGGACCAAGGAAATAAAAAGTGGCACAAGTAAGCCAGATTTACCTTGTCTCAATCTTGGTGCCATATGTCTCTTCTAAGTATTATAGTATGTAGCTCTAGTGATTTCTGTATGGTTTTTATGGCTCCTAAAAGCTATTTGGATGTCTCTGATAGCTCCTGAGTCCATCAAAGGTGGCATAATGACTCTGGAGTTCAAGACTAGTTGACTAAAATTCAATGGGAGTGCAATACAGCAATTGCACACTCCTTTGAGAGACCCCATCACTTTCCTTCCTTCCCAATCAATCTTTTATTTTTTGAGTCTTTTTTTTTTTACCGTGTCCTGTTTATTGGACATTCAAGTGGAATTATAGAGTAAAAGTCTCAAAAGAATCTCAAATTTAAGTTAGGGTCTGGGTTAGAAATAAAGAGGTCGAAATTAGGTGACCAAAATAACCATAAAATTAGATGTGGCAAATGAATCTATAAAGGAATTTAAGGACTGAGACATGGGGCTTCCAACAGTGAGTGACTAAGAAAGTAATACTTTACTAGAAAAGTATATTGAGATGATGCAGGCTAGGATATTGGACAAAAACATAGAACAGATAAATTTTGAAAACTAAGAGAAATGGGTTAAGAAGGAGAAAGTTGACTTCCATAGTAAATTTTGATCATATATAGGGAGAAATAAAAGCTGGGTGTTGAGCAATAGCATAGCAGATAGGATATTTGCCTTGCATGCAGCAGACCATGGTTCAATTTCTGGCATCTCATTTGGTCCACTGAGCCAGTCAGGAGTAATTTCTGAGTCCAGAGCTATAGAATAATCTTGAGTTCTGCTGCGTGTGGAAAAAAACTAAAGGAAAAATAAATGAAAGTACTGTCCATTTAATAATGCTTAAGATACAGGTGACCGAGATTATGATTTTGATGGAGTGATTCCTTCAAAACTAAGTTTATTGGCTTAAAGTTATTGCAGGAAGAAAAAAATCCTTAGATGTATTTAATTAAAAAGCAAGGTAAATGACCATATATAAAAAAGAAGTAAATCAATTAACCCTTGATTTAAAAATATTTTAGATAGATAAATGTAGATTGAAGTCATAGTTCAGAATAAAGACAAAAAGTGGTCAATAAGATGAAATTGAATAATAAGTGGTCAATAAGATGAAATAGACAATGGGATAATGACTTTAGTAAGAACTCACATGTATTTATATAAGGAGGAAAAGTAGACACAGATATTTATACTGTGGCATAGTGAATGCTGAGTCTTCAAAAAGGTTCTCTTCTGCTTGCTTGGATTTTTGAGTGAGTTTGAAAGACTTCTGGAGAGAATGTGATGTTTGTACAGATCTCAGTATATGGGACTCCCATGGATCATGTACTTCATTTACTTCCTTGCCTGAGGAGACTTAGTAAAGAGTTCTTTTATTTTCAAGGTCATACAGCCTTTAAATCATCACTACAACTACAGCTTATGATTTAATGCTTTGACCCATTGTGACTGTAAACCCGGTCCCGTGTTTTTCTGTTTGTTTTGAGATATGGTACCCGCTTGCTCTTGTGTGTAGCAGTTCAAACTGCTTACCATGGCTTACATTCTGGAGGCCCTTAATGCTACTGAGTAGTTTTCTCCACTGGTTAATGGAAAAATCAGTCCAATGAGGGAGAATAGCCTATAGGAAAACTTATGCGTTGTAGAGAAAATCTTAAAAGTGTTTTCTCCCTTCTCTCCCTGGAGACTTAGCATAATAAATCAACTATACTATCACAAAGCTGCAGTCAATTCAAAACAATGTCCTCTTCTATTAGTATATTTGATCTTCTTTCTTAGCCTCAATAAACTTTCTCCTTTCTTTTGATTTCCTGTCAATAAATCTTAATGTTGATCTGTTATTCTAGATTGTTCTCTGTAGAGTGTAGATTAACACAGTGATGTAAATTATAGATCTCTGAGAGAGGAAGGTTTTGGATTATCTTTGGAGAAAAAGGAAATTATTGACTGTGAAATAAAGTATGATAGTGTATAACTTTACTTTAGGTAACTTGTAAAGCACTGATGCTTTTTAGTATATATAATTTTTCTCTTCAACCACATCAAATTATGAGGACATAGAGAATATATAGTGTGTGTATAAACATTTCTGACCCTACCCTGATCTGTGATTGTGCCCTACCCTAGGGTGTGACCTGGCAGTCTGTCCCCACCCTAGGGTGGTACCTGATTCTGTTTCCACCATTGGGTGATACCTAATTCTGGGTTATAAAAGCAAGGATCTGTGGGAAGAGGGTCTTTTTTCTCTTGCTGGCCTTCACCCAGGCCGTTTGAGGCTTCGACCTCTGCAAGGAATAAAGAGCTATTTTCTTCGGAAGTTTGGCTGTCTTTTGGATTTCTTCCCGCCGCATTTACCTCAGAACCGCTGGTTACTGGGTGGGAGATGTGTTCTCCGAGCTGGAGGGGAGAGACCTCGTTCTCCCTACCTACATCAGTGAACCTCTCTTGGTGACGGATTACTACCATATAGGAGTTTTGTTTTTGTTTTGTTGTTGAACAATTACAGTGATTATGGTAAAATAATGCAAGAAAATTAAAAAAGACACAAAGGAAATGATTATTATGATAAATGATTGAATTAAAAGTCAGAGAGGAGTCAGAGCAGTATTAAGAATGTCCCAAGAGGAGTTTGGTTCCTGGAACTGTTGCAGAGAATTGTGTTGGTTCTATATCTGGTATGGCATTCTGACAAAGAGGAAATGGCAACAACTTGGTCTAAGAGCAGGTTGTCTCATCTCAACACCTGACAATAAGATGAAATCACAAGACATATCATCCTTTGATCAGTGCAAAAGTCAAGATCGTTAACTACAGAAGACTGACTGTGACAAACATGACTGGGCAGAGCATATCCTGGGACCAATAAAAAAGACCCTAGTCTGTGCTTTGGCCTACAATCTGTACAACAACCAAAATATCTAATTCCAGAGGTCTGACTGAGACAACTGCAACTGAGCAGAACTTCTGGAAACATAATGAAAGGCCCTATCCTAGGCTTCATCCTAGGATCGGTGCAAAAACCAAGACCAGCAACTACAGAAGACTAAAACAACATTGATGGAACCGAACTTCTGGAACTATAAAGAAAGATTCCATTCTATGACATGTGAAAATACTAAGATCACTAAAATCACTATGATCACTACAAAGGCCTGATTTTATCATCCATGATGGAGTGGAAAACTTACAGACATCACAAAATTACTTAGGGGAGAGTAAAAGAGCAAATAGGGAACCTGTAGTTATACACATGACAGTATAATTCAGGGGCAAAGAAACCCTGTATCTTTTAGGCCAGTGGAATTCCCTTTCTATTCTCCGCAATTTTTACTGTGCCTACGAAAAAAAAATAATACAAATTAAATTTTTTAATTATTTTTTTGTAATTATTGTTGCCTTTTTTTTTTCTTTGTCTTTCCCCGCCCCGTGCTTTGATTCATATTTATTTCAGGACTGTGTTTAGTGTTTGGTTCTTGTCTTTATTGCTGTGGTGCTTTACAGGTGTTTTGCTTCTTTGTTTTTATTTTGTTCTTATTTTGTTTTTTATTTGGGAAGTTTGATTTTTCTTGTATCACTTTTGTGTTTTCCTTCCTTTTTCCCTTTCTTTTCTTAAACTGATAGTTATAATCTCTAGAAGGACTCCTCCCATTTTTTGCTTGTTTGAATTTTTGCCCTCCTTTTTATCTTTTTTCTTTTTCTTTTGTTTCTTACTTTCAAACAGAACCACATTACAAGCCATCTTCTTCTGCCTCACAAATTGAGGTGGAAATAATAGAGGGCACCAAGACCAAACAGTTGTACGAACATTGACTAGAAATAAAAAATGATCAAGCTTAAACACCAAATCCAAAGCCAACTACAACAGAATCAATACCCAATCTACAATAGGCTAGACACAGAAGGGACCACTTATGCTAGCAGCCCAGAAGGCAAAGGAGGGGCAATATCAGATGCATGCTGGGAACAGGGGTGGAGGGAGGACAACATTGGTGGTGGAAATGCCCCTGAATCGTTGTCACTATATGCCTGAAATACTACTATGAATGATTTGTAATCTACTTTGGTCAAAATAAAAATTATAAAAAAAGTAAGAGAGGAGCAGATGCTTGAGAAAAAAAAAACCTACGTACTTGAAAATATTATATGATTGAATAAAAAACCTACAGGTTTATATGATTATTGGAATTGAGATAGTAAATGAACTTGATAAATAGTAAGTAAAATACTAAAGGCATAAGTGGAAATTGAAATTCTTAAAGGTGAGATTTTTGAGTGTTCAATTTTGTTAATGAGTGGCCAGAGCAGTGGCACAAGCCAGGAGTAATTTCTTAGTGCATAGACAGGAGTAACCCCTGATCATCACTGGGTGTGGCCCAAAACAAACAAATAAACAAACATAAACCAGTTTTGCTAATGATCAAGACTGGAATATGAACTAAGAATAAGAATATGAAGAACAGGTTACAGTAATATTATGATAATCCAGAAAGAGAACTAGCTTCACAACACTTAGAATAAACGTAAATCAGGAAGCTTTGTCGGGGAATTTTCAATACCTGTGAACAGACTCTAGCCCTCAGAAAGCACAGAATATTCAGTGTTTAGTGCTCTGTCTAAACTGAAGACACATTAAAATATTTATTACATGAAGTAGATATTTCTTACTAGGACTTAGGTTGACACAGAGATATGAGATATGAGATGCCACGGAGGCTTATTGTTAGTCTTGGAATTTTTCAGTGTATATACACCTACTGGGAAATAAAGATCTCTGTCAGTTGGAAAACTTGGACAAGAAACATATTGAACATCTTTACCTGCCAGAGATAAAAATGGACAATGAGGGACTATATGCTTGATAAATTTTTCCTAATGCATAATTTTATATTATAGTTTGATCCTATTAACTCTTAAGGATTTATGTCTGTGACTCTTTTACATACCAGAGAGATAACTGTTGACCTAAGAATATTCCTTTTGGGGAGTAGCAGGAGGGAGAAATAGCAGCATGAATTTAGGTTAAATGGTAACTAGGCAGAAACAGTGAGAAGACAGCAAGTGGTGTAAGAAGGGCAAGAAAGGGGTATTTCTCAAAGGATATAAAGTTCTGATGTTCTTCTTTTATGTTCTAATGGATTTTTGAATTATGAAGAGGAGAATAATTAAAAATTATAGAATATATTTTATTCTGAAACTGATTATACTAATCATCAGAGTAAAATAGCCCATGAAGGACTGGGTTCAATAAATAACAAATGATTGAATTTTCACTTAACCTTACAAAATAAAAAACAAGAAAAGAGGGGCTGGAGAATAGTACACTTCCTTTGCATATAGCCAACTCAAGTTTGATCCCGTGCATTCCATATGGTCCCACAAGTTTTGTCAAGAGTGATCCATAAGCATAGAGCTAGGTGTTACTCCTGAACATTGATAGATGTGACCCTAAGACAAAGTAAATAAAATTTAGGGAAGTATTTTAATTTTTTATAGTTTATGTTATGTGGTTACAGTAAAAATGATTTAAAAAAACTTGCAGATAGTGAACAAATAAATCACTTATAGAAAGGCATGGAACTAATTTGGAAGTAAATCCATAGTAACACTGAAGATTAGAAGTCAATTGAGCAATATATTTTCGTAATTTGAGAAAGAATAAATTGTAACTAAGACTTCTAAATGGCCAAATTGTCTACTTTATAAGGAGCATAATATCATTCAAAACACTTTTGCCATTTTCTTGAACACATATTTTATCAGGTAATGAGTTGCAGATATTCTTCAATAAAAATATGAGGAAAAGAAATATGAATGCATGTTAACAATGGAAGAGTGATTCTGATTCAGAAAAAGAATGTGTGAACTGCAGGATGCTGCTGTGTAATCCATAATGAGGAACCAAAGAAAATCATGGAAAAAGACAGCATTCATCTATAACAGAAATTCTTAATTCTGTTAGTAATAGAAAGAACTTTAATTCTCTCTATAAAGACACATAGAGTTAAAATACATAGAGAGATAATAATCAAGAATGTTTACATATTGTTAAAATAGATATTAAAAAGATAATAATTAAGAACACTTACATATTATTTTAATATATGAATATTATTGTTTGTTTATTTTTGGGCCACATCTGGCCATGCTCAGGGGTTACTGCTGGCTCTGTGCTCAGAAATAGCTCCTGGCATGCTCAGGAGACCATATGAGATGCCAGGGATCAGTTCTGGGTTTGTCCCAGGTCTCCACATGTGAGGCAAATGCCCTACTGCTGTGCTGTCACAACAACTCCAGATATTAATCATTTAAAAGTGGATTGACATATATGTAAGTTCTCAATATAATTTTTCAACTATTTTATAAATCTAAAACACATGATTAATTTTAAGAGGTTCAATTTATTTAAATATAGCCATACCATAAGATATCTAGAAATCTGGAAAACTGGCTATTGATTAAAAAACACCCAATGATTGCATTCAACATCTAAAATAATATCTAAGCTCCTTCAACTATTGCTACAATATACAGTAACTTGTGAAATATGTGACTTAGATTGAGTTTTTTATTGGAGATTCTAGGAGGGCAGAGAGAGATCCTTCTCAGCAGTGCTCAGGAGGATCAGGAATATCCAGTGTTTTTCAAATCTATAAATGATTCTTTAATGAAATCAGCAAGATATACACAGTTATAAAGTTGTTCATGATAGAGATTCAGTCACACAATATATCTCATCCTTCACCAGTGCAATTTTACACCTCTAATGACCCTGGTTTTTATCTATCCTTTCCATTTTCCATCCATAATGCCTGACTCTGTGGTAAATATTCTTATTCTTTCTATATCTCTTTTATTTTTTAATTTTGTTAGGCAATATTATTACTGAAGGAGTATCTTGCTTATCACTTTATTTCCTTTATTCTCTCAGTTCTCATCCAGAGTGATTATTACCAACAATCATTGTCATAGAGGGAATTCTTTGACCTAACTTCACTCCTCCACTATTTGTGACAAGCTTTCTACATGTACTGTTCATTTTGGCTCTTGACTCTGTTGTCTTTGGATATTATTATCATGCTATCTTTTTTTACCCTACATATGAGAGTGATCAGACAATGTCTAGCTTTCTCTATGTTGATTTGATATGCATCTCCATGATGATTAGTAATTAGAGGATTTTTTTCATGAGTCATTTTCTCCATCTATATTTCTTCTTTGAGGAAATATACGTTCAGTTCTTCTCCCTATTTATGGATGGGGTTATATTTTTTAATGTTAAGTTCTACTAGTGCCTTAAATATATTAGATATTAAACCCTTATCAGATGGTTATTGGGTAGTTTATTTTATTTTATTAATATCTTTATTTAAACACCTTGATTACAAATATTATTGTAATTGGGTTTCAGTCATGAAAAAAACACCCCCCTTCACTGGTGCAACATTCCCACCATCAATATCCCAAATTTCCCTGTACTCTAGACATGCTTCCACTTCTCTCATTCATTAACAGTTATGATAGTTCACAGTGCAGTTATTTCTTTAACTATTCTGTGCCTATCTTGCTCCCTCTGATTTATTTCACTCAGCATGATAGATTTCATGTATATCCATCTATAGGAAAATTTCATCACTTCATCTCTCCTGACAGCTGCATAATATTCCATTGTGTATATGTACCACAGTTTGTTTAGCCATTCATCTGTTGAAGGGCATCTTGGTTGTTTCCAGAGTCTGGCTATTGTAAATAGTGTGGCAATGAATATAGGTATGAGGAAGAAATTTTTGTATTGTATTTTTGTGTTCCTAGGGTAAATTCCTAGGAGTGGTATAGCTGGATCGTATGGGAGCTCAATTTCCAAGTTTTGAAGGAATCTCCATATCGCTTTCCATAAAGGTTGGACTAGACAGCATTCCCATCAGCAGTGAATAAGAGTTCCTTTCTTTCCACATCCCCACCAGCACTGCTTGTTCTCATTCTTTGTGGTGTGTCAATCTCTGTGATGTGAGATGGTACATCATAGTTGTTTTGCTTTCATCTCCCTGATGATTAGAGATATGGAGCATCTTTTCGTGTGCCTTTTGGCCATTTGTATTTCTTCTTTATCAAAGTGTCTGTCCAATTCTTCTCCCCATTTTTTGATGAGATTTGATGTCTTTTTCTTGTAAAGTTCTGTCAGTGACTTGTATATTTTGAATATTAGCTGCTTATGTGATGGGTATTGGCTGATAGTTTCTTCCACTCAGTGGCTGGCTCTTGTATCTTGGGCACTGTTTCCTTTGAGGTGCAGACGCTTATCTGCTTACTATATTCCCATCTGTTTATTGCTGCTTCCACTTGTTTGGAGAGTGCAGTTTCCTCCTTGAAGATGCCTTTAGTCTCAATGTCATGAAGTGGTTTACCTATATGTTGCTCTATATATCTTATGATTTCAGGTCTGATATGAAGGTCTTTATTCCATTTGGATTTTACTTTTGCACATGATGTTAGTTAGGGGTCTAAATTTGCTTCTTTTGCAAGTGGCTAACCAGTTGTGCCAAGACCACTTTTCGAAGAAGCTTTCCCTGCTTCATTTAGGATTTCTTGCTCCTTTCACAAAAGTTAGGTGATTGCATGTCTGGGGAACATTCCCTGAGTACTCAAGCCTAGTCTACTGATCTAAGGTTCTGTGCTCATTCCAATACTATACTATTTTGATAAATATTGCTTTGTAGTACAGTTTAAAGTTGGGGAAAGTGATGCCTCCCACATTTTTTCCCAAGGAAAAATAGCTTTGGCTATTTGAGTGTGTTTATTTTTCCAGTCAAATTTCAGAAGTGGTTGATCCAATTATTTGAAGAATGTCCTGGATATCTTTAGAGGAATTGTTTCAAATAAGTACAATGCTTTGGGGAGTATTGCCATTTTAATGATGTTAATCCTGCCAATCCATGAGTAGTGTATGTGCGTCATTTCACATATCCTCTCTAATTTCTAGAAGCAGTGCTTTATAGTTTCCTTTGTATAGTTCCTTCACGTCTTTAGTAAGTCGATTACAAGATATTTGAGTTTGTGTGGCACTAATATGAATGAGGTTGTTTTCTTATTGTCAATTTCTTCCCTATCATTACTGGTCTATAAAAAGGTCATTGATTTCTGTGTTTTAATTTTGTAGCCTGCCACCTTCCTATATAAATTTATTGTTTGTAGAAGCTTTTTTTTTAGAGGTTTTAGGGTTTTCTAAGTAGAGTATCATGTCGTCTGAAAACTGGGAGATTTTGACTTTTTCTTTTCCTATCTGGATTCCCTTGACAATTTTTTCTTGCCTAATCACTATAACAAGTACTTACAGTACTGTGTTGAATAGCAGTGGTGAGAGAGATCATCCCTGTTTTGTACCAGACTTTAGAGGAAAGACTTAGTTTTTCTCCATTGAGGATGATATTTGCCATCAGCTTGTGGTAGATGGCCTTTACTATATTGAGAAATGTTCCTTTCATTTCCATCTTGCTGAGAGTTTTTATCAAAAATGAGTGTTAGACATTATCAAATGCTTTCTTTGTGTCTATTGATATGTTGATGCAATTTTTATTTTTTTATTGATGTTGTGTATTATATTAATAGATTTACAGATATTAAACCATCCTTGCATTCCTGGGATAAAACTTACTTGATTGTAGTGAATGATCTTCTTGATGAGGCATTGGATCCTATTTGCCTATATTTTGTTGAGGATCTTTGCATCGGTGTTCATCAAGGATTGGTCTGTAATTTTATTTTGTGGCAGCATCTCTGTCTGGTTTTGGTATCAAGGTGATATTGGCTTCATAAAAGCTATTTGGAAGTGTACCTGGTTTTTCAAATTTATGAAAGAGTCTGGCGAGGATTGGCAATATTTCCACTTGAAAGGTTTGAAAGAATTCATTAATGAATCTATCTTGGCCTGGGATTTTCTTTTTGGGAAGACATTTGATTACCGTTTTAATTTCCTCAATGGTGATATGCTTATGATTTTCCTTATTCAACTGTGGAAGCATTAGGAGTCCAAGAATTTTTTGGGGGGCTACACCCGTTTGATGCTCAGTGGTTACTCCTGGCTAAGCACTCAGAAGTTGCCCCTGGTTTGGGGGGACCATATGGGATGCCAGGGATCAAACCACGGTCCTTCCTTGGCTAGCGCTTGCAAGGCAGACACCTTACTTCTGGCGCCACTTTGCCAGCCCCAGGAGTCCAAGAATTTATCCATTTCTTCCAGATTCTCATATTTGGTGCATAGAGTTTCTCAATTACCCTCTGAATTTCTACAATCTGTAGTGATCTCAACCCTTTCATTACTAATAAGGGTTATCAAGATTCTCTGTTTTTGTGAGTTTTGCCAATGGTCTATCATGTTGTTTATTTTTTAAAAGAACAAATTTCTCCTTTCCTTGATCTTTTGAATTGTTTTTAGAGTTTCCAAGATTTCTACTCTAAGCTTTGTGATTTCCTTCTGTCTTCCTATTTTGGGTTCTTATTGTTGATAATTTTCTAATTTTATAAGTTGCATCATTAGGTTATTGAGGTATGTTCCTTCTTTCTTCCCGATATGTGTTTGCAAAGCTATAAATTTTCCTTTCGGTACTGCTTTTGCTGTGTCCCATAGATTCTTATATTTTGTATCTTCATTGTCATTTGTTTCCAGGAATGTTTTGATTTCCTCTTCGATTTCATCTTGAACCTACAGATTCTTCAATAGCAGGCTATTTAATTTCCAGTGACATCTTTTCTGTCCCTTTATAGTTCACATCTAAATACAGAGCCTTGTGGTCAGCAAATATAGTCTGCAAATTTTCTATCCTCTTGTTTTTATGGATGTATGTTTCATGTGCCATTATGTGCTCTATCCTGGAGAATGACCCATGCACAGTAGATAAAAATGTGTATTCAGGTTTCTGGGGATGGAGTGATATATATATATATATATATATATATATATATATATATATATATATATATATATATATATATATATATATATATATATATATATATATATATATATATATATATATATATATATATATGGCCTTTTTTCCATTTCTCTTTTCAGGACTAGAATTTTTTTGTTGGGTTTCAGTTTGTTTGATCTATCAAGTGTTGACAGGGCCATGTTGAGGTCTGCCATAATTATTGTATTATTATTGATGTCCTCTTTCAAATTTGTCAATAATTGTGTTAGATAATTTTCTGGTCTCATTAGATGCATATATGTTTAGTAGTGTGATTTCCTCCTGTTGCACATATCCCTTGATTAGTACAGTGTTCATATTTGTCCCTTACAAATTTTCTGAGTCTAAAGTTGGTGTCATTAGATATTAGTATGGCCACCCCAGCTTTTTTTAAGGGTATTGTTTTCTTGGATGATTTTCCTCCAGCCATTTATTTTGAGTCTATGTTTGTTCTGATTGTTTAGGTGTGTTTCTTGTAGACAGTAGAAGGTTGGTTTATCTTTTTGATTCATTTCACCATTCTGTGTCTCTTAATATGTGCATTTACTCCATTGAAATTGAGGCAGATTGGCCTAAGAGATAACATGGAGGTAAGGCATTTGCATTTCATGCAAAAGGTCATCTGTTCGAATCTTGGCATCCCGTAAGATCCCCCGTGCCTGCCAGGAACAATTTCTGAGCATGGAGCCAGGAGTAACCCCTAAGTGCTGCCGGGTGTGACCCAAACACCACAAAAAATAAAAGAAATTGAGGGAAATTATTGTCATATTATTTAATGTAATCTTTGTGTATAAGTTTGGTGTGTCTGTTGGACTGTTTTTCTTAAAGTAGACCTTTCACTATTTCCTATAAGGCTGGTTTTGCATCTGTGAAGTTTCTGAGCTGTTGTTTATCTGTGAATCTATGTATCCTTCCTTAAAACCTGAAAGTGAGTTGGACTGGGTGCAATATTTTAGATGAAGCCTCCATTTCATTCAGTCTTGTCACAATATCCCACCCCTGTCTTCTGGCCTTGAGGGTTTCTTCTGACATGTCTGCTGTAAGTCTTTTTTGTTTGTTTGTTTTTTGTTTTTGGGTCACACCTGGCAGTGCTCAGGGGTTACTCCTGGCTCCATGCTCAGAAATCGCCCCTGGCAGGCACGGGGGACCATATGGGGCACCAGGATTCTAACCGATGACCTTTTGCATGAAAGGCAAACGCCTTACCTCCATGCTATCTCCCGGGGCCCAGCTGTAAGTCTTAAGGATGCTACTTTGAATGTAATTTCCCTGTTGATCTTGATGTTTTCAATATTCTGTCACTATCTGTAGGATTCATCATTGTTACTAGGATGTGTCTTGGGGTGCTTTTCTATGGGTCTCTTCTAGCTGGTACTCTTTGGGCATGCAGGATTTTATTACATGCTGTCTTTAGCTCTGGAAGTTTCTCTGAGATGATGTCTTTGACTGTTTCTTCTTCCTGGGAGTCTCCTTCCTGGGCCTCTGGGTCTCCAATGATTCTTATGCTGTTTCTGTTGAGCTTATCAAAGACTTCTATTTTCATCTGTTCACATTCCTTGAGTACTTTTTCCATTGTCAGATTGTTTGCCTTAAGGTTCTTTTCTGATCTCTTCTGCTATATAGAGCTGTTCTGTTTTTATCTTTCAGTTCACTGATTCTGTCCTCGGCTGCTGTTACCCTGTTGGATAGGCTGTCCGTTGAGTCTTTCATTTGAGCTACCTTGTTTTTCATATCTGTTATTTCAGTTTGGAGTTTTCTAATTTCTGCTTCTGTGTTCTGTTCAGCTAGAGCTGTTTTCTTTTATTTCCACAAGGATTCTCCATATTTCTATTCTAAACTCCTTATTTGAGAGGTTAATCAGATGGTTGGCATTTTTTGGGTCATCAGAACTAATATCTTCATTGTCTGTGCATCGTGTTTACCTGCAAGGTTTCCCTATTTTCACACTTGTGTTGTGATTTATTCTGCATTTTGTGGTGGGGTTCATAAGTTAGAAAGTTCATGGCCGCAAAGTGAAGCGGAGCAGCGTGCTCTTCTGGAGCCTCTAGGAGAGCTATTTTGCTGGGCCCTTCTCAACCCACTCAGGAGAGTTTCAGGAAAAGAACAGTAG
>PVKC010031101.1:0-14626 GCA_004027635.1 Crocidura indochinensis
TTCTAATTTGGTATGTTTGAATGTACCAGTCCCTCACTCAAATATACCAAATATGTGAAAGGACTTGAAATGGGAAAGAAAAAACTATTCTTAATCCTAAACATTTTAAGATGGTGAAAGCTTTCAATCTTGATTTATGTATGCAACAGGAAAGAATTCCAGGTCAATAGACAAGCCAATAATCACCATGGAATGGGTAATATAGTTTAGGGATTCAGGCACTGCTCTTTGTTCTGGGTATTGATTTCTGAATGGCCTATGAGAACTAAATTAAGTTTCCAGACTCCTCTTTTGACAAATATAGGTTCCAAACAATAAGCTCCATAGTTCAGTGTTCCTGAGTTCATATGAGAGTCTATTACACAATCAGAAACCTATTTAAGAACTTATAATTATCAAGGAGAGAATAGTATGCTGACTGGGACGAAGGGGCCAGGTGGTTCACTTTTCATGGTTCAGGAGTTAGTTAAAGAGTATAGGAATTGCAGGCCAGTGAGAAGGACATTTCAATGTTTATTTGGAAATTCTCAACTCTGACAAAGATCAGAAACAAATTCTCAATATACTCAAATCTGTGGCAACTGAACAGACAGCTGGTAGAGGATGTCAGTGATTTGAGTGTGCCATTTCTGTTTCCTAACAAGCCCCAAACAAATGCTTTCTGGAATGGACTGGTGAAAGACATTTAGAATTTAAAAAAGATATCAGTGGGCAGGTTGGGGCTTATCTCTAGCTGCTTTACAGAGCTAAATTCTGAGCACAGTGGCAGAAACACTGATACAAAAGAGCATTTTTGAGAAGCCTTGACTTCAAATGAAATTGCTCACAGTGGAGGGGCTGATGCAGTGCTGAATGAATAATGAAAAATACAATAAAGACCAAATCTGATAGGGATTTGAATGATATGCATGGTACATATTTCTGAGGCAAATGATATAGTGGGGAGTGTTTGGGATAGATTGAAAAATTCATAACCAGTGCAGCTCACAAGATAGATCACTTAATCCTAGAAAATCTCAAGATTCATGAGAAGGAAGCTAGATGAATGTACAAATCAAAAATCTTTTTCCTGAGGAGTAGTACATGGGGGAGGGCACTTGCCTGGCTTGTGACCAATCCAGTTTCAATTACCACCACAAATATATGATCCACTTAACCCAATCAGGAGTGATCATTGCACAGAGCCAGAAGTGAGCCCTGAACACTACTGATCATAATCCAAAATTCAAAGAAAATATCCACCACTCCCTACCAGTGTGTAGGTACTGAAAGGGGTAGGATAGAGAGATAGAGAGAGATAGGTAGATAAATAGATAGATGATAGCTAGCTAGATAGATTATAGAAAATGGATAGATGGATGGATAGATAAAAAGATGGATAGATAAAAAGATAGAGAGAAAGAATGCTAAAGTGAGAAATTCAATGTTAGAAGAAGAAAGCTGGTTAAAGATGGGGCAGAGAATGAGAGAGGTGGAGAGACAAAAACAATAAAGAAAATTTTCAGAAGCTGGAGGGCAATCAAACTAGTATTGATGAGTCCTCTTCTCCCAAAAGCATGATTGGCACTGCCTGGTGCCAGGGTACAAGTTTATAACCATAACAAAAACAGAAATTCCTAAAACTTTCTTCTACCCAGCATTACTCAAGAGGTAAGTAGAGAGTAATCAGAAAAAAGGCCTTACTTGTTTTGTTGCCCCCTTACTCTTTCTTGATGCCTTCTTCCCCAACATAAATATCTGTTCAGGAGATTAGGAAAATTCTTCTGAGAGATATAGTATTTTCTTCCCAGAGTCTGTACTATTGTCTTATTTCAGATTATTGTCCTGAGTTTGGAAATTGCATTCTCTGTCCCCTCAGAACGGTTGTTTTCAGGAGGTTTCTGAGTTCCATATACAGGCATGGCTGAGCACTCTTCCTACACCTATAATCATGTGTAGATAACACTTAGGGACACCTGCTATGTAAACTCCATCCCACAGTCAACCCCTACATAGACTCATTGAAAGTGCTTCTTATTTTTTCAACTTCGCCCATTTTGTATTTCAGATATCTCTGAATTTATCTGAATATTCATATTCATATATATTCTGATATTTATCTGACTATCTTATTTCCTCCCAGATAATTACCAGGATAAACCAAGTAACCTATCTTTCTATATTGATGGATTTATTTAGAGGCATTCAGTGGTAGGGCATTTGTCTTGCCTCTGGTGATCTGGGAGAAACCCAGTTCGATTTCTGGCATCCCATATGGTCCCACAAATGCCAGGGGTGATTTTTGAGTGCAGAGCCAGGAGTGATCCCTGAGCAACACCAGGTCTGGCTCAAAAATAAATAAATAAATAAATAAAGTTTAAAAAATAAAAAGAAGCATTCAGTGAAAGCACATATTGAAAAGAAAAGATGGTACCAAAGATATTGATTAAGGAGGCCTTAATCAAAATGATCTTCTCCCATTTTGTAATAAATTATCTTATGGGAGTTCAAAGTCAAACTTTCTTTCTCCACTTTCTGTCTTAAGCACATTGTGTTTGTGTATTATTTTGGAGAAAACTCTACTCAAATATATATTAGCACTAAAAATGTGCTGCAGCAAAGCCAGCTATGGATTCATTGGCTATGGAAGGAATCTAAAGAAGTAATGGAAAATCCACATCTCTGTTAAAATTATGCCTCACTGAATTTAAGAAGTGTCAATGGCTTTCATTAGATTTGTATCTTTGGGCCACACTGGTGAAGCTCAGGGGCTACTCCTTGCCTTGTAATAAGGGTTATCTTTTGTCAGTTATCGGGCAACTTTATGATTGACTCATTGACAGCCATATATAAGAGAAGCAACTTTCCTCCTATCCAATATTTCTGGCTCAGGAAATACTGTTATTTTTGGTATTAGTCTCCTTGCATATTAAAATGTAATATTGCAAAGGTAACTATATCAAGAGGGAAGATGCATAAGAACATAAAATCGTGCCTGTGTGTTTTGATAGTCTACTTGTCAAACTATCAAATCTGTTCCTTTGCTCAAAAGACAGATACATGTTGGATAAAGGAAAAATGTATGCCATTTTATTTTTATTGTACTGCTAAACTTATTTTTTTTGTTTTAATCATTATCAAATGATTTACTCCTGTATTCTTTCCTTATTAAAATAATTTTAATAAACTTTAAAATATTGTTACACATCATAAAAGACTTACTTGAATGAAAAATGCCAATGTCTCCTTTTTTGAAGTAACATGAGATAATTGTGTTGCAGACAGCGGCTTTCAGGCATAAGAAACCATGAGCATCCAGAGACAGCATTTTGTTTTTTCTCCTGTTTGATGAACATTAGTGGTAGACAAGAAAGAAAAACATAAAGAGAGGCAAGCTCCTAATGCTTACAAAAGATTCTATCTGGTGATCATGAAAACCAACAAATAATAGAAGTTTTTAAATCAGTGCAACTCATTTATAGACAAGCAAAGGGACTGGAAATAGTTCAGCTTCCTGTTCCAATTTCAAGCAGGATGGGGGAGGCTCAGAATAAGACAATTCATACAGGAACTCTTGAACAAACAATTACAAGCATCATAAAGCAAGCAGGGCTTGAATTGATCCTACCAACCATTCTCCATTTATACTCTTCTTTAACTGCTCTCTTACTTAGATGGTTTGTGAATTCAGCTTTCTGTGAGTATGCTTAATAGTACAGTATGTTTCCTCAGGTAAGGAAAGTTTGCTGCCATCTGCCCCTCAGTAAAGGAAAATAGAGCACTATTAAGTTGTTTTCCTCTCTGACTTGTATGTAGTTAGATTAAATTAAGGAAAATAAGGAGTGGAAAATTATGTGCTTAAGTACCTGTATTTCACTCTCTCTGTCTGTTTCTCTCACACACGTGGCAATATATTTTTGTGTATATATATACATACATATATCTATAACATGCTTTCATTTCCCATTAGTTCTTCATATATATATACATATAAACAACTGGTCTATGATGCCACAGCATTTTATACAAGAGTTACTTTTCTTTCTTAAGTGCTACCTCTAGACTCTGTTGGATAATTATTTTGGTGTATGAGTGTATGCTTGCCCTTGAATATATTTTCTTTATTGAACCTCTGCTTTCTTTGAAGCAAACTGTATACACTACATATACCTATGGGATCTTTTCTTTGTCCTCATAGTTTTAGTTATCAACATTAATTCTATCTCATTACTTCAAATATTCATCAACAGTTGAAGTTGAAAGGTCTAGTGACTTCCTTCAGATTTAATGAGCCCTTAATTTTTCATTAAGCTCACAGTTTCTCATTGGACCTATACAAACTAATAACACTTTGTCAACAGTTGGACAGTATTGAGGGTATGAACTGATTAGCTTTATCTAGAGAAGTTTCTCAACAGTACCAAAAATATGCAACATGTAACAGTGTTTAGTTATGCTAACTGAAAATTTGAGAGTTACCTGCAAGTTAGAGGACTTTCTATAATTTAATTATATATTAATATATGTTCCTGCATTTTCTATTAGAATATAATTTTATTTTGCATTGTAATAATGGGCAAAAATACTTAAACTAGTTTAGATACAAGCTTTCTGCATCTTCACCACTATAAAATTACCTAAGACTCTTCACTATAGTTTTTATATTACCTCTAATACATCTATTCTTTCTGTCTTCCTCTCTACCACTGTATGGCAAACTCACATATGCAACAAGTGCAATGATTGGTTCTCCTTTAATGCAGTCTAATCCCATTGTTTTATATGTATAAGTCTGTATATATAAATAATATTATATATATACACAGATAAGTAAAATAATCCTATATTCTTTTATTCTAGAACTTAGTTCACTTAACATGATACTCTTCAGAACATCTAAGTAACAACCAACTGAAAGCTTTTATCTTTTCTCAGAGCTGCAAAAGTTTTCTTCTATTGTGTTTAATATAACCACAATTTTCAAAAATTTCATAGTTGTTAGACAATACTGCACGCATTTTCTCTAACCTTCCTATTTCACTAAAAAAAAACCCTCTTGTATTAGTATACAAATACTCACTATGTCTCACTATGACAATTATCTGTTGTCTCACTATGACAACTCTTTGTTACTATTATTGCTACATTAGAGTCACTATTACTAGTTCTAATACTACTATTTTGTTCGGTTGATTTGGGAACATACCTGATTGTTTCTCGGAGATTATTCCTGGATCTACACACAAGAATCTCTCTTGAGTGAGATTTAGGAGACCCTATGGAACATGGAATTTGCGAGGCCATAATGCCAGTGATTAAAAAAAAATGTAGGCTCAGTTCGCTGCTTGAAAAGAAAACACCTTACCTACTAACTCTGATCCTGTCATTGAACTATTTTTTGAGATATAATAATCAGTTTATTTTTTCATATATCCCCCAAATTAATTGACTCCAAATTTAATCCTTACAATTTTTTTCTATTTCATTCACCTATTTGCCTTCCATACTGTTTTGGTCTTTGATGGGAGTTTAGGTCATACCCCACCATCCTTAGAGATTTCTTCTGACTTTATTATCAGTGAGATTTAGGAGACCATATGTGGTGCTGAGTCCAATACCCTAGTAGGCCAAGTGTAAAGCAACTAATGTTTTATTGATCTGACCGATATATATTTTTATCTCTATTCTCACCTCCAACATGATTATTTATAGTGTACACCTTGATGACGCTGATAAAGTGATTGGTTTTTAGTAAGAGGGAACTGTGTGCTCTATTTTGCTTACTTAACTTCTCTTCTGCTAGTATATATTCTATATCTGAGACTTGATAGCATATGTTTGGATAAATGTCGAAAGGGCCCGTTGTTTTGATTTTAGAGCCCATTTATTTTTTTTCTGGGATATTTTATAATTTTTGAATAAGAAGAAAAAAAGTAAAGTCAGCATACATATTTAGACCCTGAATTGGGAAATGTCATATTAAATGTGTTTCATAGTTACTAATTTTAAGAGGTACTGTGGAGTACTTGGAATGAAAATTGCTAACCAAGAGTTTGACTTTGACCATGTGTGCATTTTACTGAACCACTGAACAGCAGCTGTAAGAGAATGGTGAATGGTTGCCTCCTACTTGTGTGAAATTATAGTTGGTGACCCTGAGAGAACAGGGTCACTTTTGTCATTACAGAGCTCCAAGCCCCTCATTCATGCAGAGATGAGCATGGACTTTTCCTATTGTTTCTCTCTTTCACTCACTGTCTAGACATCATGTCATTTTAATGTATGCTTCAAGGTCATTTTCTCCAATTATATTAGCATTTTTAGGTAGTTGATTGTAGTCAGAAATAATTTGAAGGTGGTCAAAGGAAATGAATTACATTTCTCAATATAACTAATACTTTTCTAGGAAAACTCTAAAAGCTGTGCCTCACCTTGCATTTGAATATTCTCCTGCATGTTTTTTAAATAAAAAATAACAGGAAAATAATATATCAGAAGGAAAGCAAAGCAAATATTTATACAAGTGTTCTTTCTAAAAATATTTTGTAATAAATTAAGTAGATGTGAAGAAACCTCATGGAGCCTCAAGAAATATCTCTCAGAATTCAAGAAAATAACTTTTTGTTAAGTTACATTAAGTAATTTGGAACTAGTAATTCAAACCATGGAAATACATAATACATGGTGTAAAATAATGATCTAAATGTCTGATTAGGAATTTATTTTTAAGAAACATATATTTAATGCATTGTACTTGCTCACTTGTCTTTGATGTATTCCATTGAATTAGGAATGTAACTACAAAAGCAAGCTAAATTTGAAATTTCACACAATGATAGCTATGGCTCAAAATTATTATTTGCTATTCATGAACTCATATTATATAAATGAAAAAGAAATGCCTGATATTCTTTGTTTAGCTAATATAGTTTAATATTTCTATGCCTACATTATGGCAGTTTCTCCAAAATCTTCTTCATGATGATTCTTATAATTCACAATAAATTGTTTCACAGTATGAGCCCTTAAAATCTTATTACTGTTCACTTATTACACTCACCTTATCCCCAATATAGGTGAATAGTGAATTCAGCATTATAATTACTTTATAGAATGTGAACCTGCATGACCTCAAGTTTATTTTTAGGTCCCATACATACTGACCTAAAGAAGAGATTAGTTATCTCAACAGGAACTAAATCTGAGCTCCAAACCTGAATTTGTCTCCACTAATTTTTGCTTTCCAGAACCAGAGAAAGAACTTTAAAATTTATTGATATGGAAATCTAATTTTAAGTGGTACTTTGTGTTGAGAGATTTAGTCTTTACGTCTTTAGTCCTGAAAGTAACCTTGAGTTAGCTATTATCATATTACCCCTATTTTATAGATGAAGATATCTGTTGTTTGATTAAACCATAGGAATTTGGTGGAATGAAATTTTGAAGTTGGTGATTTGATTCGACACTCATCTTGAGTTTCCCTTGTCATATTGTCCTTGTGTGCGGTTTTATCTTTCCTTCGTTCGTCCATCTTCTCTACCTCCTGAAATATTCAGTGATTATCCATTTATTTATTTATTTATTTTGGCCACACCCAGTGACGCTCAGGGGTTACTCCTAGCTATGCACTCAGAAATCGCTCCTGGTTTGGGGGACCATATGGGACGTTGGGGGTCTGTCCTAGGCTAGCTCGCATATGGCAGATGCATTACACCCTGCATCACCACTCTGGATCCTCAATGATCATTATTTGCCAACTTTTCTTCTGAGTATTGTTCACAAATAGATGAAATAGACACTAATTTTCCAATCAGGAATTGACAGAGCATCAAGGAAAATATATAGAACAGTTGATGTGAATATAAAAAGGACTGTTATTGAATCTCAGAGTTCTTCTTTGTAATCATAGATACAATTATCCTTGACCAATTTATGGAAGGCGTGTTAGTTCAATTGAGTATAAAAGGTTAAAGAGAAAAGTAGAATAAGAAGAAAATAAAATAAAATAATAAGTTGATGAAACATTTTGAGCAAAGGCTGGGGACAAGGAACGGTGGTGATGTATGTGAGGAAGTAGAAACAATTTGATATTATTTTAGCATAATTGTGACATGAAAAAAGAGACGACAGAATTGACAAGAGGCTAGATTTATCTCATGTTAAAGAGCCAGCAGTCTCCACAGGGTTCAGAGAAATAGTGGGCAGATTGCTTGCATTGCATGTACCCTACATAGATTCAGCAGTAGACACTTCATATGATACTCTGAGTCATACCAGGAATTATCTCTGATCATAGAGTCAGGAATCACTCCTGATAATCACCATATGTGAACCCCCTCAATAAGCAAAACAAAAATAAAAAGTAGTGTTCAGAATAAGATGCATAAAATCATCTATTGATATATCAGAAGAGAAGATTCAGATTATATCTCATATTATATAGATTATACCCTATAATCTATATTGACATAATCTAAGTATATATTATATTTCAAAATATTCTAATATATAATTTGTTTCAATATTTTAAGAAAATATTATGAACCTATAATTCTGCATATAGTTTACATGGGAGTGTCACATGTTAAAAGCATTTTACTAATAAATTAAAGTTTAATAAGAGTTGGAAAGTCACTACTGTAGGTAATAGAGAAAATAAATATTTGTAACAGGAATATTTTAAATCATGGCTCAATTATAGGTTTCTGTTGAAGAACTATTAAGGTTGATAGTGGAAGCATAAGATTCAGGGAAAGAAGTATTTTAAGGACCAGATGACAAACAGAGAAGCAATTTCTTATACAATATGTTGTTACTGAAATATGCTTCATGGACTCCAAACATCGTAGCTTGCCTTTATCTGTTGCTTAAATTCTTTTCCTCCATCCTCATCTTTGCCTTCTAGGGTTTATTATTTCCTTCCCATAACTATGCCTATGAAACCCAATGAAACTCTTTCTAATCAACATCTATAGTTGTTCACACTCCTCATTAACCTCCCTAGTGAGTGAATATTTCTTATCAACTCTGATGATCCCTGGTTAACCTTACCAACTCAAGGTATTAACATAGGAGACCCTGTTTTTAATTTTTTAAGTACTAGATTAATATCGACAGTTATGACATTAAAAGTCATTGCTTTCTTTCATGCAAAGATGCCTCATCTATAAAACACGTTCATTTAATGTCAATTGAATACATGAATTAGGGATAAATGAACCAATGAGTGAAAAGGTGTTTTTAAACTTCATACTTGATAAATCCTTAAATAGATGCCCATACATGAATACACTAGAAAAGAGTTGAAAGATGTCTGTTAGGCATTCTAATCATGGATAAAAGTATATTACATGCTAAACCAAAGATAAATGCCAATAAAAATAGTTTATGCAATAAGGGCATTTTGCAGATTCAAGTCACTGGATAGTTCTGAAGTGGTGAAGCTTAGTAATAGTTCAATATAGAGATTGGCATAATGGTTTAGGGCTAGATCCTATATCTTAAAATCCACTTCAGCACGTTGGTTACCAAATGATCGTAGGAATCAGAATTTTTATCCTCCAAGCCTCTTTGCCGGGAAAAAAGAGAAAAAGAGAAACCGGTGTTTAGATGTATCGGTGAGTCCTTAACTTGGTCTTCACCAGGATTCTCTTAAGTCTATCCTTAGAACATTAGGTGTTCAAAATTTGCCAGCCAAACTTTTTTAAATAGGAATACCCCTTCCCTTTAAAAAAAAAAAAAGAAAATGAAACGCTTCATGAATTTGGGTGTCATTATTGCGCAGAGGCCGTGCTAATCTTCTCTGTATCGTTCTAATTTATATATATATATGTGTTGTTGAAGCGAGCACAGAATATACCCTTTTATAAGTATTCTGATAGGCTCAAAATAAAAAAATATACTCAGCTGGGAAAGGGACTAATGCAGCTTAATTTCATGGATTGAATTATATAGAGATGGAAAATGAAAAAAAAAGTTCCCTTTATAGGCTTGAAAATAAATTGAGATGTCTATTATTCTAGTCAATTAAGAAAGTTATCTTCAACAAGAAAGCTTTTCATTAAGATATCTAAAGATTTCTGTGTTTCATAATTTTAGCACCTTTTATTCTAAAATTGTTAGGCATAATTTACACTTCTCAATTAAAATATATTTAGTTATCTCTTCATTGAATATTATGAAATTTTACACACATAAATAAAAATATTTCACTATCCATTACATATTTTAAAAGTTATTATTGTAATGCAGGATCCAACTTCCAATACTAATTCTCTGCTTTTGTGATGTGAGCAGAGCAGGCAAAACAGAAAAGTTTAGATCTGGAATTAAACTTGTTACTTCTGGTTTGTGCAAAGGGGCTAAGCAAAGAACTTGTTAAGCAAAGACTTCAAAACTTTAACGGAATTTAGTAATTTCTTTGGGAAAATTAATGTTTATGAACAGCAGCTTTCCTTCCCTTTGATAAATAAGGAATATTTATCAAATTGTATTAAAATTATTTTGGAGGATGACAACACTCAATTTTTAGGTTTTGAAAAAATATAAACCACATAATTTCCAGTATTTCTCCTTATTATCTTTTTAACCACCTTTTAAAAAATCTTATCTTCATATTTTTCTTTTCTTTAATTATGTTCTCTCCCTTGGCATACTCTCCTTGCTAACCAATTCAACATGTTAAAAACCTATTTGTACATACTTAATATTTTTTCCTATTTTCTACTCACTTTGTAATAAAATCAAGGCAAATTTAAATTCCACATTTGTTTCCTCACAAATAAAAGCCAATGATAATGTGGATTTTCAAACAACTCTGGTACATAAAGTTTGGTTTTATTCTTTTATTTTTTTGAGGGTGGGGTTATTTATCATTCAGCAGATATAAAAATACTCAAGCATGTGAAAAATGCTAAATTTGATGTAACAAGTTATAACATATTAACCCTAAGTATTCTGCATGCTCAGCATTATCATTGGCTTTGAGTTTGGAAGGTTCTGCTTTATTGAATATTATTAATACAACCTGATACCAGCTTTCCCAGACTTATGACTCTGGGACATTCTGTCTCTCTTTTTGCTTTTGGCTTACCCTATCTCTTCCCTTTGAAGTTTTTGTTTATTTTTTAATTGAAGAAAATGAAGATTATCTTTTCTTGGAACACATTTTTCAGAATTTTGTATGACTTGTAAATCTGAAAATGTGGTTTGCATTGTCCCATAGTTTGCTTCTGAAGCAAATTTTGAGGAATAGCCTCTATGAGTCAAACAGTGTGTTCAGACCACTGTTTCCAAAAGCAGTGATCATGCCAAATGCTCTCATGCAATGGTTGATCCTTGTGCCAAAGGGTTCAGAGACACAAATCCAATTTAATTCTGGATCAGAAAAGCAATAAGTGTTTAAATTGGATTTCTATGGAGTTCTTTCTTATTATGCTCAGCATGCAAACTGCTTTATAGACATTTATTATTTAATTATTTCTAACAAAGGATCTTATAGATCCAACATCTATAATTAATTGGGAGTAAGAGCAGGAGGGGTCTTAATGCTAGCCAGCATATGCTCTGTGACCCAGAACTAACACCCAGAGAGCTATCAGGTTTGTAATAAACACTACAGTCTTTGGAAAATATTTGGTTCATTAAATTCAGCTTTGTGATCTTCTTCTCTTAATTGAGATTCTCAGATGTATTTATCTTACCTATATTATATATAAATTCAATCGGGTTAAATCTATCCAAACAGGTGGCATGTGTGAACTGTCCCATTATTGACCTCCCACTTACAAATTAAACCTTTTATCCACCATATTTCTTCCTTGGTCACTTTCAACACCTAAGTTTCTTCCTCTATATATGTTCATTCCCATGTGGTCTTGGTCATGTAATGATTGATGTCATCTCAGATTTTTTGGGATCCATCCCTGGCAGTGCATTTGCCAGTGGATCTGACTGTGGATTGCTCCTGGCTCTGTGCTCTGTGAACTCTTGTGGTAGGTTTAGGGGACCATAGAGTGTACTGAGTATTGCACCTGGGTTAGCTGTGTGCAACGCAAGTGCCCTTCCTGCTGTACTGTCTCTCTGGTCCACTGTTCTTCACTATTTCCTTTTTCATTACTTGGATAAGATACAATGAATGGTCAGGAAAATAGTTTGTTTGACTTTGGTTTCAGAGATCCCTTGATTATCTAATATAATTACTTTGCATTTTAGAATGAACCTAAGAAACAGATTTTATTCTAGTTGACTATAATGATGGAAATGCTATCTCCATAGAGCTAATGAAGAACAAAGTTGGAACTAGACTTATCGTTATTCCCTGGCAGGTCTAGCTGTGATGACCTATTTCTTGTGCTTGATTAAATACTTGCCGCATTTAAAACCAATTCTTTGTTATAGATTCTTGGTGGTTAATTCAAAAATAAGCACATAAGTTAGTCTTGGCTACATGATCCACAATAATTTATAAAAGTCATTATTTTACATATTTATGTTTGTATATAATTAAATATATTTGTATGTTTCACAAATATTTTTCACTTAGTTGACTTTGTTAGGTAAGAGAATAAGATATCTAGAAATTCCTTTGATTCAAAATTTAAATATCAACCTTTATTCTAAAATTGTTAGGCATAATTTACACTTCTCAATTAATAGTGAATGGTCAAAGTCAATCCCTTGGTTAGCAATTTTCATTCCAAGTACTCCATAATACCTCTTAGAATTAGGAACTAACAAAACACATTTAATATGACATTTTCCAATTTAGGATCTGAGTATGTATGTTGACTTTACTTTGTTTCTTCTTATCCAAATAATTATAAAATATCCCAGAAAAAATACACAGTGGAATATGAAAAAGAGAAACAATATTAAATATTAAATTTAATAAACAATATTAAATATTAAAAAAGAGAAACAAAGGCTGATATAAGAAGTGAATGACTGACTAAGTTAATAAGTCAGTTGGGTTATTGTATATGAGTGCCCTCACAGAGAGTAGGGTATTTGCAAAAATTTCCTTTGCTTATAAAGAACTTTAAGACAGATAATTAAGACTAGAATCTAAATGAATGCCAGTGCTGTATCTTACTGATTATTGGATTTTAATATTCTTGTTTTCCTATCCTTTGTAACATTTAAAAGTTATTTAGTTTATTAGTAAAATTAATATATAGTTTAAAATACTATTTTTAGAACTGGAATGAATATTAAATATACTAATAGTGCAGAGTACATATGAGGGCAGAGAATATAGTAAATGCTGAGTCTGTTATAATTGTAATGCTAAGTTTATAGCATTGCCACCATAATTATTGCATTATTATAAATTAATCTATCATGTAATCTTTTATGTAACTATACCACGTCAGAAATCACTAAAGTTGGAAGGATCTAAAAGAATAATACATTGGAAAAGATAAATATTCTTGTCACAATTTATGGGTTTTGCTTTAGGCTCTAGATACTATTCAAATCCAAAGGCCTTAAAGTTCTTGTTCTTTTGCCTGAAGTGAATATTCTAGATATAATTAAGATATACATCTATAAATATATTCAAAAGATCATTTGTACATATAGCATATAGGTAATTATCTATTTTATTCAATGAATAATTATTGATCATTTAGCATGATTCAGCAATGAAAGAAACATGTGATTTCTATTATGATTAAAAAAATGTAATTAGGGGCCCGGGAGATAGCATGGAGGTAAGGCGTTTGCCTTTCATGCAAAAGGTCACCGGTTGGAATCCCGGTGCCCCATATGGTCCCCCATGCCTGCCAGGAGCAATTTCTGAGCATGGAGCCAGGAGTAACCCCTGAGCACTGCCGGGTGTGACCCAAAAACCAAAAAAAAAAAAAAATGGAATTAAAGAAAGAATTCTGTTTCTACAAATATAGACAGGATTGATTGTTATATGCTAGGTGAAATTTTTACTATGTATATGATTAATAGGGCATCAATTGAATGTGAAGAAATTAAATTTAGTTAGAATAATGATCATTATTGGATCCCACCATTACATCATCTGGCTGATAGTAAAGGTTGTTATTATCTCCATAAATGAGTCTAAATTCTCTAGAGACTTCCACATAAAGCTAAGGCCAGGATAGGATAACATATTAGGGTCCTATAACTGTGTCAGTTGGTTCTTTGAAAAGACAATAAGAGGATTGGAGGATTCCATATCCTCAAGTTATTTCTTACCACCCCAAAGTCCACCTGATCTTAAAGTATAGACACAAGAACCAAAACAAAAGAAATGCTTTCCTGACATTGATCGTAAATGCCTTTCCTCTTTCAAGGTAAATCTTGTGACTCACATTCCTTTGTTATCTAAAGATTAAATGTTAGAGGAAAATGAGTTCTATATTCTTTTAACTTTCTTTAAATTATAAACATTGGGAGAAGATGCATGTAAAGATATAAAAAAAAAAAAAAGATTTGGGGCCGGGCGGTGGCGCTGGAGGTAAGGCGCCTGCCTTACTGCGCTAGCCTTGGAAGGACCACGGTTCGATCCCCCGTGCCCCATATGGTCCCCCAGGCCAGGGGCGACTTCTGAGCGCATAGCCAGGAGTAACCCCTGAGTGTCACTGGGTGTGGCCCAAAAAACCAAAAAAAAAAAAAAAAAAGATTTACCTTT
>PVKC010031102.1:0-14637 GCA_004027635.1 Crocidura indochinensis
CTCTGGGAGTGCCATATGGAATGCCAAAGACTGAACCTTGGTTGGCCTTATTCAAGTGAAATGCCCTATTGCTCTGGCCCCTAGAGATAAATATTATCTTCCACTCTCCTTTTTTCCCTGACAGTTATGGATTAGGTGCTTAACAAAAATTGCAGTTTGGGAGGGCTTCTCTTATTTCATGAGGTGAAAAGCTCTCTGATCACACATGTTTCACCCTCTCAAGCTTGACCTAGATTATTTCCTGCAGTGACCACTGCTCCAGACTCATTTTTCTCGGGGTTGGATTATAACATTACACTTAGGGGACATTCAATGCTGAAAGCCAATTCAAGGCCTGTTTGACTCCAGAACATCATCAATGGAGAGGGAAAAGTGCTTATTTCTTGGCCACCATAATTTCAAGCCCTTGAGGAGAAGTACTGCTCTCTGACTCTGTCTTGTCATTTTCTGTGTCTATTTTTTCTCTAGTGTCTCTATCTTGATTTTTAAAACTTCCTAAGAGATGTTAAAAATCATGTAGTACACATCTAGTTTAATTTTTTTTTTGCAAAATGATTCCAGTATTTTATGCTCATTTATATTCTTAATGAACTTGAGCAACATCAAAGGGTGCTTGTCTTTTATTTTTTTTTTGGGGGGGGACTCATTTCACATCCTGCAAAAATGAACTAAATGAAGCAAAGTAACTTTTACACTGGAAGATCGATTAGTGGTTTCCAGAAGGGAAGGAATAAGTGGGAGCTTGGAATAATTGTACATCATGAATAGCGCTTCCCTTTTGATGGTAAATTTCATGTAGTATAGGTTAAGATTAATTATCAGTGAGGCGCATCGGAAACGTACATTATTTCAGAAGGAAGTATCTTCAGAGTTGACACAGCCCATGTGCTGTGGAAGTTCCTTATGGTCTCAGGGGTTTGAGAATCTTTCCAACAGCAGCTGTGTAGAATAAAAAACTCTCAAGAGTCTCATGTAGGGAGCTATAAGCATCCCAGCCCTCATCTGCTGTGCTGGATATAGTCAGTTTAGTTGTATTGTAGGCAAAAATGCTGATTAATCCCATAATTTTTCAGTTTATGCACTTTTGGGCCACACCTGGTGATACTCAAGGCTTTCTCTGTGCTTAGGGATCATTGCTAGTGGTACTGAGGAGATCCAATGGGATGTAGGGGATGAAATCTGAGTCAGTTATCTCTCTGCCCTCCAATAATTGTATTATATATAATACAAATAATCTTAAATGACATTTTTCTGGTTGAATCTTCTTGTGTTCATTAATTTCACTACTTTTCTTATATTTCTGTGGCACTGAAATCATATGCCACTGTTTTTCCAAATCTTATACAGGATTTACATAAAATATTGAAGCATAGAGTATGCAGCAATCTAGATTGCACTGGACACTGCCATGTTCCTGGGTATAATTTAAGAGTTACATTGCTCTCAAAATGCCTAAATATTTGTAATTCTCATTATCAAAGAAATTAGTGCTACAAATTATAGTCAACATAAGAGATGTTACCTATATCTGACTAATATTACTTGAAATCTACTGTTAGTAGATTCAGAGCTTATATATTCATTGGTGTGATCTTATTGTGCTTACATCCACCTGAAAAAAATCAATATTTGGCCCTCAGTATCTGGACTAAAGCCTAGAGTTTTCAGGGATTAACTTGGCATTTTCAAATTTTATAGTTGATTATGTAAACATGTATTGTAAACTAAAGTGTTCTATGGATTTTTCTGGAATGCCTGTATTAGATATTTCTCCATAAAGAAATTCTTGAAAGAGCATAATTTTAAAAGTAAACAAATTTGAACTTAAGACAATTTATGAATCACCTTCATTGCAATTTCAAGTAATGACTCTTTAGACCAGTGGTCCTCAAACTGCGGCCCGTGGGCCACATATTGCATTTGTTCCCGTTTTGTTTCTTCACATCAAAATAAGATGTATGCTGTGTGAATACGAATTTGTTCATAATTTTTGTTTTTACTATAGTCTGGCCCTCCAATGGTCTGAGGGACAGTGAACTGGCCCCCTGTTTAAAAAGTTTGAGGACCCCTGCTTTAGACTATAATTTTCCCATGAGTAAATCTTACATTGAAGAGGGGTGTGTGATGTTAGTGCTATTTTGCATTTTGGAATTACACATCTCTGGACAAAACTTTATATTTAGTTTAATAATCTTCAATATAATGGAATATTTCTGTGCAGGGATTTCATTTGCAATTTTAAGTCATTCAATCTGTGTGATAAGTTTTATGCCCAATTCTCCTGTTGGGAGAGTTATAATACGTAATTAAAATTGCTTAATTTTGTTTTTTTTCTGACACTTTACACATAACAACAAAACTAAGAAAGTGGATAGTTTGAATATCTTTTTTATGATACAGAGAGGACTTAGAGAAACATACATAAGAAAGAAGCATAAAAATGCCTGAGTTAGCTATAAAAATGAAGTCTGTTATCAGAGTCTAATATAATTACATCTGAACCGTAGCTTGCTGGATCACTCTTTTGGTTTTTTCCTTTTGTCAATACAAAGTATGAAAGATATTATCTACCTTCTAGAAATATCATGACTATTCAAAGCAGAGGAATTACATAAAAGCTGTGAAATGATTTATCAGCAGATTCATCATCAATGAATTGTCTCATTATTGTTCATATTATTAACTTTAGTAGAACTCTTCCTGAAGGATCATTTGATTTTCTTTTCCTTATTTCTCAAAGAGCTTACTTAGACTCATCCCTAAGAGCGATAAAAAATTCATTTCTAGCACTTTCCAAAAGCGACCACTGATCAAACTCAAGACACTGATGAAATTCACCAGGCCTATGCACCCAGGTTGCCCACCTAAAACCTCTGACTTCTTCCTACTAATCTCTGTAATTTTCATATATCCTCAGAACAGTGCTTATAGAGTGACAACCAAGAGACAATCACCAGAAGGCAGAACAAAAAGAAAAAGAGGGTCCAGAGAGATAATGTAGTGTTAGGGCACTTGCCTTGCATGAAGCCAGATAAGGTTCCATCCCTGGTCTTTCATATGATTCCCTAAGCCCATCAGTAATGATCCCTGAGTTCAGAGCCAGGAGTAACCCTTAGTGCATGTGACCCAAATCACAACAAAGGACAAAGATGACAAGAATGAAGAAAGCATAGTTTGTTGTTGCTCCTTTGGGCCCAGCAGAACTTAGAAATTACTTCTTGTGGGGGTCTGGGGGACCATTTGGAGAGCTGAGTACCAAACCCTAGTTGGCTGCTCACAAAGCAAGAGCCATATCAAGTGCTCTATCTCTCCCAAAAGGCAAAAGGGAATGCAGGGTTTTCCTGCCTTAAAATCCTGTTTTGATCTTTTATGAGAAAGGATGATTTGCATTGTCCATCACCATAGGTTACTATTATGTCTTGCTGTCCAGCAACCATGGTGACTCAAGTTCTCACCAGGATCACTGACCACTCTATGCCTCCTGTTTCCATATTGATCCCTTCTCCTCTTCACAGTGTTCCCTGGATCTGGTGAATTTAGTGATTATTATTTTATATTTTTCTGATATACCAAAGAAGCTCATAGCTTGGTATTCTTGTCATTTCCATCTTATAGAAGGCTCAGTTATATATCCTTTCTTTGCTCTACCTTTTAGCAGATGAGCAGAGCTACATAGATTTGCAGATAGGAAGGACTGAAAGCACAGTGAATTGGGGGTTTCTGAGTCCAAGGGACACCCAGCATGGTATAGCATCCAAGATATGTTCCCTGAAATGATTGTTCACTTGAGTTAATTAATGAGTGAATTCTTCTCTAATCGCCAACCCTGCCACTTCGACCCATTCTTGGCACAATATTATCCCCTTTCCCCTCATCTAAACAAGGAAAGTCTTTATAAACAAGGAGTTACTGAAATCCCTGATGCCAAACCAAATACTTGCTTGAATAAACTCTAATTCTTTCTTATTGCAGGTTAAATTCTCTCTGTCTTAGAGATTCATCCTCTTAAATATTTTCAATCTGCCGCCTTTTGCTGGATCCTTTTTATTATCGTTATATTTATGCTGAGGAGCTTTGCACTAATTTCTTATTTCTCTTCACAACATGGGTAATTTATATTCTATAAAATGAACTCATTTCTTTTTCCTCCCCAATCTATTCCATTCTGAATTCTGACCCAGAAAATTAACAGAAATAGAACTTTATATCATCATATACACCACTTCTACTTTGTTGAATCTCTTAGCAATTGTAAGACTCCTTGTAAAGAAAACTGTTAGAAGCAACCAACAGTATATAAATCATTCCTAACTTAGAACACTATTTTTAAACACCAATATTTTAACTGCACTAACATTGCATTATAGTTTATATATGTCAGTGACAATTTAATCATTTATTATTTACATGGCACATATTCTTCTGGCTACTTTTATTTTACCCTGATGCTTATTTTTGGATGTTTTGATATATCTGTCCTATATGTGAATATGTGAAACCTTCATATGTGAATATATATTGGGTTTTTTTTTTTTTGGTGGGGTCACACCCAGCAGCGCTCAGGGGTTACTCCTGGCTCCATGCTCAGAAATTGCTCCTGGTAGGTGTGGGGACCATATGGGATACCGGGATTCAAACCAATGACCTTCTGCATGAAAGGCAAACACCTTATCTCCATGCTATCTCTCCGACCCCAAATATATATTGGTTTTATGTCTTCAGAAAACAAGATTTTCTCTGTGCTAGTGGCTTTGAATAGCCATATGGCCTACAAAATCTCTTTTTCCTTTCACCACAGTGGATTCTGTTCATATTTTTGGCCTCAATTCAAGCAGCATCTCATCAGGACAGTCCCCCATAAAACCATGTCAAATCAAATCCCTGTCACCATTTCCAATCTCAGTCCTATCCACATTCTTATTTAGGAATTATTTTTTAATTTTGAAGCATGGCTATACTGAGACTTTAGTTCCTATTTTATTGTGGCACAAACTTGGTTTTCATTTATTCTGTCAGAGTTATATTTTTTATGATTATTGCAAATATATCTGTATATTTTATTAAGCATAAGCTTTATTGAGACAGAGACTCTATTATGTTGTCATTGCTTAACAATTGTCTTCCAGCATTATGAGTATCATAAAAATATTAAAATATTTGTGATAGAAATTTGTCTAGAAGACTCTGTAGAAAGTGTCATGTTTTCCCATGATTACATTTTTGTCTTGTTTTGTTTTGTGGCCATATCCAAAGGTGGGTGATGCTCAGGGGTTCTCCTGGCTATGCACTCAGAAATATCTCCTGGCTCATGGACCATATGGGATAGAACCCAGATCCATTCTAGGTCAGTCACTTGCAAGGCAAGTGCCCTACCGCTGCACTATTGCTATGGCCCCATCCCCATGATTACATACTTTAAGTTGCTTTATTTTGAGTCGCTCCCAGCAATGCTCAGGGCTTGCATCCAGGGATCACTCCTAGAGTTGCTCAGGGTGCCAGGAATAGAATATAGGTTGGCTACATGCATGGCAAGCACCCTACCCATTGTACTATTGCTCTGGTCTCAGATATTTTAAGTTTTGACAATTATTTTTTACTTTTATCTGAATGTTATCAAGATTCCTCTATTATTGTTATTATTACAGAAAAAGGTACCTCTATTTCTGTTCTAATAAAACTCATAAGAAAACCCTAGATCAGAGAACTGTGATTTGAATTTATACATTTGAAACTGATAAAATGAGATGAGAATTTAATATATATTTCTATTTTTCCTTTATTAGATGTATTTACATATAATAATGCTTACTTTTTTCATATTATTAATTTTTAGTATATATACTAAATTATGAAAGTCTTCCAATATCTAAATATTGAATATTTTATTATATGATAGAGAAAGCTTGTACTTGACATTTTATAATATTTTTTACTTTTTGGGTTTTGGACCACACCTGCCATTGTTCAATGTTTACTTATAGTTCTGTGTTCAGAAATCACTCATAGCAGTGCTCAGAATGCTAAAGATTGAACCTTTATACAAGGCAGACAGATTAAATCTTGTATTATTTTTTCTGTTCATACTTGTATTTTTATAATCATTTTTTCATGTTTCCATCTATTTACATCAACCTCATTCTATTTCCTTTTTGTTTCTAGGGAATTTTTTTATTCTGCATATTATAAAAAAGTAGCATATAGTGTGGGATTTTATGATTGGTTTCTTTAACCTAGCACAGTGATGGTGAGGTTTTAACATTAGCAAATGTTTCTGTTCTAAGAGCCAGTCATATTTATGGTATAATTTTCCAATATTTTATATCTCCATTCCTTGAGTGGCCAGTATGTGAGTTGTTTTCACTCTCTGGTTACTGTGAGTAGGATGGCCATGCACACTTGTGTACAGTAGTGGTTTTGCTGAGGGTTACTGTCCTTTTTCTAGTGTGTCTACATGAGAATAGATTTGCTGAATCACATGATAATTCTATACTTAACATCCAACTGAGGAACATCCAACTGTTTTCAAAGTGACTGCAACATCTTACATCTCTACAAGTTTTATATAACCAATGATCATATAAAATTTCCTTCAGATACCTATCAGGGAAGTGAAAATGAACATGGCAATGAGATATTATCCTATACCAGCTATACTGACATATATCAAAAGAGCCAGAGATAATGAGTCTGGAATAAATTTACATTTAAAGGAAACTTCATCTACTCTTGAGGGCATAGATATGTAAAGACAACCTTTATGAAAATGATTATAAGGATTTTCAAAATATTGTAACTATGCCTTCAATATTATTCAGTAGTTTCACACCTTGACATCCTATCCAAAAACTACAAAGTGATCAATTCTAAAAGATATATGCACACCTATATCCATCTCTCTGTAATAGCCAAGATCTGGAAATTACTCAAATGACCATCAAGAGATGAATTGATAACAAAATTATGGTAAGGAATATTATTCTTCTATAAGAAATTATGACATCTTTCATTTTGTTATAATTTGGATGAAAGTGGAATATATCATGCAAAGTGAAATATATGAGAAGAAGAAAGTATTGAATGATTTCACTAATGAATTTTCTAGAAAGAAGCAAAGCATGGGCATAGATAAAAGCCATTGAGGTGGGAAAACTCCCAAAGACTATGACAACAGAACTGAGATTACCAAGTGAAAGGAGTATGAGCAGGAAGGGGACAAAGAGGAAGGAAAACAAAGGGATTTAGAGACAGTGAAAATATGTGAACTTTCATGGAGGATTTGATGCATTTCCATTCTGTGTTTTGTAGGAAATCCCAGCTCAATGGCAACATAGGCTCTCAGATCAGGGTGTGATCCTGGGGAAAGCAAGCTTAAGTCAGGTTAAAAGAATAGCAAAGGGGCAGCTAAGCATGAAGCATCCTGCTATGTACTTGGACAAACATAAAGGGAATTTGGGCCTGAGCAGGAAAGGACTTGCTATGGGGTGTTTGCCTCTAAGCAATAACCATCCTGCCTCAGAGACTAGAGGATCAGAAAACTGGCAGGGAAAGTCTTGTCACAAAGAGCAAAGCCTGCCCAGAGACTCAAGGCTATTGCTCTCGTGTCTACAGCTGTGCTTTCAGTCTCTCCTTTACTCTATGCTCTAAGTTATCATGAATGGTGTACAAGACCAGAGGAAGGACAGTAGGGAAGGTGAAGAAAACCTTTGGAGCCATGGAGACTACCTGGCAATTTGGACACCTCACAGCAGCTGTCTCATTCTCTGCAACTGACCCTGCTGAACAGAATCAAAGGATGGTGACAGTTCATCTTCATTGTGGTGCTTCACACAATAGCTAATGCACAAATGGCTTTGTTTTGTTTTGCTTGGGGGTCACAACTGATGATGCTCAGGGGTTACTCCTGGTTCTGCTCTCAGAAATCATTCTTGGCAGGCTCAGGGAACCATATGGGATGCTGGGGATCGAACCTGGGTCGGTAGCATGCAAGGAAAATGCCCCCCTTGTACTATTGCTCCAGCCCCACAAATAGCTTTTTACAAACTATTCTATTACTTTTGAACTTTTTCATTAGACACTTCTTACATAAGATACTGTGTTTTTATATAACATACTGTAAGATCTTCTACATATAAATCTTTATTATTGAAATATGTCATGTGTATCACCTTCATATCACTTCATGCTATCTCATCAAATGGGTGTGGGCAGCAACTTTATTGTTCTTGGGACAAGAAACACATTTCATATTTGCTTTATGTTAATTTCAGGAAAAATAGTGCAGAACTACACAGAATAATCATTTCACCAATGTTTGCTGAATCACACCAATTTTCTTATTTAGTTGAGATCTTTCTAGTAACTCTCAGATTAAAAAATTGTGTTATCATGCAATCTTAGAAACACTCGAAATTAATTAAAATGTGATTAAATGTTCAATTTATTGTCATTTATTTGAGTTTTTTTTTTTCTGGATATAAGGTTATGACTGATCTTTCACTTCACAGATGAAAATTTCTAGAACAGTTAAACAGAAAATCCACTTTAAAAAATGTATCCAAGTGGAAAAAGGCATTTTCAAGTTTTAACTCAGAAAGCTGTAAGTGTTGAACAATGTTAACATGACATACATCCAAACCTCGGCTTTAAAATGTTGAAGACAGTTTTATAACACTAAATTTAACTGCTGAAAAAAAAACCCACAAAACGTATCTGTCAAGCTAGTGTACTCACATTATACGCTGCAAGTACAGTCTCCTAAAAACCAAGGGAGAATCTAGAATGAATAAACTCTTCTCATCCATTGCATTAATTCGGAGTCAGGCAGAATCACTTTTACACATTGCAGGATAAATGGGTGAGAAGTTAACTGAGAATTCTCATTGCTGAGGCCACAAAAAGCTGATGTCCTGGCTATGTTCCCAAAAATTTAGCACCTGCCTTCTGATCTTTCTGTAGCCTATCTGAGAGATATGGGGGTTCAGGGAGCCTAAAACTTCCCGAATGGGATTCTTGTTAATGGAAAACTCATTCAGTAATGCAAATTTAACCTTACTCTTTTGTAGTTTCTGAATTCAGTTGTACTCATCCATTTCATCAGTAGACATTTAAAGAGAACTCATTGTATAGAAAGAAGTTTTCCAGAGATAGGGCTGGATTGGGGGTAGTGGGATCAGTAAGAACCCATTGACTTTTCCTCATTAATGATATTAATTTCCAATAAAAGACCATTTAGAATGGATTCATAAGAGATAAAATATATTTCCTTCTGAGCACCACCCTACCCCCCCCCCCACACATATACTATAAGGTGTTGTTTTCCTTTTCTTTTGCTTAAGGCATGTACAAAATTGGATGGGGAAAATTGTTTGAAACATTTAACTCTGGAATTATGGAAAATTATTTGTATTCTATTTAGGTGTGTAAAAAATGGGAGTATGACTAGAGAATTTTAAGGTGTCTTGCTTTTATTAGGTTTTCAATTCTGCATGTTGTGCTCACTCCACTGATCTTCAAATATACTATCAAGACCATCAGCATATTGAAGGATGAAAAAAAAATTCTACTATCCCAGAAATCTCACCTTAGTGAATATGCCAGGATCCCTGGATCATGAAGATGTTGACAGGTAGAAGGAGAAATTTAACAATATTCTTTTTACAAATACAGCATGTTGATAGCAAATTGTTCGGACACATGAAAATTCAGTTACATGATTGACAATGAACAAATTAAGAATCCTATTCCCATAGTTTACACAATTGGTATATAGATTTACTATATTTATTAGAATTGAGTACTCAGTTGTCAAGCTGTATATTTCCCAAGGTATAATCAAAAAATGTCAAGGTTTCTCAATAGCAAGCAACTTTGTAACTGTCATCAATATTATAGTCACAAATTATTTTTGAATGAAAAGCAGCATGGATGAAAAAAAATCTTCCTTTACTAGAATTAAATCTATGATCTGCACATTGAAGAACTGAGATAACCTTGAAATTTTGGAGCAAAGAAAAGTTTATTTTTATAGAAGCAATGTCTATATAGAGAAATATAATAAATATAAATTTATATTTAGAAAACTGAGTATGTTTATGGTAAATGAATCAATTAACTTATATCGGATGATTATGTATTTTGTACTAAAACGCTTTACAAAGAAAAGTTTATATTATAAATATGGTAATTAATATATATTTAATATATATTATATATTAAAGTATAAATAAATAATTATTATTTCACAAGTAACATTTATGAAGATATATGTTTATAAATTAATATAGTTATTCATTATTATATATTTATAAACATATCAAATATAAATTATGTTATTTATATAATTACATACTTTATAATTATAAAGAAATTATCATAAATTTATATAATGATCTCTAGTTATATAAGTAGATAAATCTGTTTATCTAATTACATGTCAATTATAGTCTATATATGTGTAGACTATATATGTATAGTCTATATATGTATATATATCTATATACATATAGATATATCCTTATAAATACATAATTATGAATATATTAGCACACTTAAAATAAATTTTTCTTAAGTTATTACTAATTTGAAGAGTTGTGATTCATAGCAATCTAAGACAAATAACATGATATGAGATTTGATTAAAACTCAGCAGTCTCTGTGCAAGACACAATCGAATTCAAAGATCATGACCTCTGACTCTTCTACCATTTTGGAGTATTAGGTTTTCTAGTTCATTTACATCACCTTCTACAAAGGAAGGGGCTTAACTACTCCAAATTTAATAAAAAAATTCATTTACAGACATTAGAATTTTCAGGTAAAAATCATAGCAATAACTATTAACTCAACAGCAGAAATAATGATAAAAGAATCATATATATTTTTCTATTTTATAGTGCTTATTTCTCAAAGGATACATTCCAGGCTCCATCCTTGCTGACTTCCTGAAACCAGAGATAATCTCCTGCACTTATTATCTTTTCCTAAAAATAAACACAGCTATGATCAATTTAATTTGAAATTAGGCACAATAAGAGATCAACAAGCTGTAACTAATAACAATATATGGAACAATATGGAATAGTAACAAAATATGCTTTAATTAAAATGAACTGACTGTTGTATCTTTATATCCCTCTCAAAATATTTTATTTTAATATGTGAACCTGTATTGATCATAGACAACTGAAGCCATGGAAAGAAAATCCCTGGGTAAAAACTACTGTAAAATAAAAGTGTATTGGGGAAAGAGAAATAGCACGGGACATAAGGCACACTTTTTAGTGCATAAACCCCAAATAGTAAAGCCAGGAATGATCCCTGAGCACAGAGTCAGAAGCAATCCTGCACCCCAGAATAAAATAAATGTATATTATTAAAGCTACCCTAAATATTAATGCTCAGGGTTAAGATTGCTTTTAGCATGTAAGTGTTGGGTGTATCAGGAAATAGTCAATATTGATTTAGGCTGAAAATGCTTTTGCTTGAAATGAAGCTTTGTATAGTGTATACAGTTTTGTATAGCTTGAAATGTGTCATAGAGTGGACTGAGAAGGTTCACAGGAGAATAATAGAAAAAGAGACTCATAGAAGGTCGGGCATGTGGTCTAACTTCCATGGTAGTTTAAACAACAGATATTAGGAAGTAAATTGTGGTGAATTGCAATAATTCCCTCATCTGACAGGTCCCTTCCAAGTGTGATATTGACTCCAGCTTGCCTCTCTGTGCTCCGATGCCTTTATTGACTTTTCCACTCAGCGCCTTTTGATGCAGCAGCGAAGTGATTGGATCAGTCTATTTTCCCTTTGGGATTATGGTTGGAATCTTAGAAATCTTGCAGATTCATTTTTTATTCTCCAAAAATCTCATTACTTACTTAACCAACCAGGAGTTTTGCTGCTTTATGTAGTGTTCTTCAAGGGAAGGCAATAATTTACTGGAGCTAACACTGATAGTTCCAAAGTTCTATCTGAGCTTCTCTTAATGGGGCCTATAACCCCAGAGAGAGGCATTCTATTACAATGGTTGGGGCCAGCTTACTAGCTTGTGGTAATGAGCTCTGTGGCTGGGGTGGCAGTGGTGGTGATTTTCTTCTCTCTAAACCATTTAATTCTCTGTCTCATCCTTACTTCCTTTGAACTAATTTGGCTGATTCCTATTCCTACCATAAAAGGGTTCATTTTCTCGGGGAAAAAGGAGCAAATAAACATTCTTGATCATTTTGATGCATAATATGTTGTGAGTGGCTTCTTATATTGGTGCTGAAAAATATTGTCATATCTTTAGCTCATCTAAAATATAAGCGATTATTTTCAGTGCCCCTTAAAAGTTTATATGACGCTATTATTTTGTTATTCTGAAGTTCACGAATTGATCTTTTTTAGAGGTCATGTAATTACTACTTTATCTCCTTCTTCTCAGCTGAGTCTGCTCCCAAATCTGGAATTTCTTAGGCTTTTTCTATATGCATGCTGATCCATTTTTAAATAAGTAAAATACAGTGATTTCTGCCATAAATGATCAAGTGTATGGGAGAAATTATTGCAACAAGCTAATAAGATATGAGATTTTGATATTTTGCATAAAACAAGTTCAAACTCAATTAAAACTATGTTCAATAATTTCATATGCATTTTTTACAAAAGTCTTAATAAAACACACTATTAAATAATCCTGGACATACAGAAAGGAGTAAATATTTGAGGTACTTAACTGGAGGCATTCGGATGTAAGTCTGCAACTGTGAAACTCTCACCGCATCATAAATTATGGGCTGATGAAGCCTGTAGTGGCAGTACAGCAGATAGGCTATTGGCCTTGTGTGCAGCTGACTCAGGTTTGATCACCAGCTCCTGATATGATTTTCTGAACATCACCAAGAGTGACCCCTGAGCACAGAATGAGAAGTAAGCTCTGAAATATGCTGGTGTAGCTGACAATAAATTTGTATGTATATATAAATATTAAATGTAAGGGATAGTAGATGTAGCTCAACAGTAAGAAGAGAAAGTGTATAAGAAAGACCCTGAGTTCAACCTTTAACTTTACTATGCCTATCATCTCTATCTATCTATCTATCTATCTATCTATCTATCTATCTATCTATCTATCGATCATCTATCTATCTATCTATCTATCTGTCTTTCTGTCTGTCTGTCTATCTACCTATGTACCTATTTCTCCATTTACTTACATATCTATCTCTCTGTCTTTCTGTCATCATCATCATCATCATCATCATCATCTATTTGTCTATCTATCTATCTAAATATCTATCTATCATCTATCTATCTATCTATCTATCTATCTATCTATCTATCTATCTATCTATCTATAATTAGTATGCCATCACTTTCAAAGTATTCTTTCTATCCCCTCATCCTAAGTATTTATTCTATTATTTGTGTGATAACAACTAACAACAATCTGATCTTTTAGCAACATTTAAAAATATGATACATAATATCTATAGCCTACTATGCTACATAATTTTATTCCTAAGCACGTTCATGTTACATGGATACAAGTTTGTGCTCTTAAAGTTACAATTGAGCTAGCAAGTATAACGTTTCAGTACCTGTGCCTTGATTGACATGTGAGAAAAATTGAGGTTTGTAAAGATAACTATTTCAAGTTCATCAGAGTGATTAGTAATGTATATTTGTTAATATATGTCAGTTTATACTTTTAGTTTAATTTTTCTTTAATAGCTCCAAACAAAGGGCGTTAGGAGCATAACAACTTGGATAAGAACAAAAATATTTCTCACAGGTAGTGACACCAGTGGAATTCAGATTATTAAAATTCCAAAGCTCTTTCTACAATATCATTCCAAATTTTTAATTTTTTTTTCAAAACTAAAATTCAATTTAAAAGCTTAAAGTTATTTTAAAACTTGCCTTCGAAAATGAAAAATAAGAGACTTAAATCTCATACGTATAAAAATGCATACCAGATAGATGTTTATATATTGATTAATAATAATGTCATGTGGAATATGTGCATTTTAGGAACTTATAATTTCATAATGAATTACTTTTTGTTCACAATAATTCAAATATTTGATTGAGTTGATCAAACACTTTTCTACAGTTGAAATTTTAAGATGATACAATATTTGATAATTAGAAGTAGAATTATTACTGTCTTCCATGTATGGTGTCTTAATTTTAGAATATTTACTCTTGGCAAAAATGACTAAGTTATTTCTCACAAATATTGCATGAATCTTCACCTTGTTAGGTATTCATGGAATGATGTCTATGGAACTTTAAAAAATATTGGAGGTGGTGTTCATTTCTGTTCTCATAATCGAATCATTTTCTTACCCTGGCTTGCAGAAAAATGACTAACTTATTCTTTATCATTTATTTTTCCTTCCAAGTGATGATCTGGAGGTTTCAGGGTTCCATATGGGATTCTCAACCAAACCCTGCAGTGTTTGAATAAAATTATTCAAGGATGTAATATTCAGGCTCTAATCTGCCACGGACACTGGAATTCCTGGCAGTTTTGGAAACCTCACAGACCATGCCGGATGGTGCTTAAGGGTCTCAAGAACTGCAAGTGACAATGCTCAGAGAGCCACATGGTGCCAAGGATTGGACCTAAGTCTAGCACAGCTAGATATATGCCCTTAC